>CM062817.1:779387670-779567670 GCA_031772625.1 Pinus tabuliformis
AAATTTTCAGGGGTCCACAGAACTGTGTGGACAGTTGTACATTATGTAAATTATTTTTTGGATTAATGAAAAAGAAGGACTGAATCTTGCTTCAGCAAAAAAAAAAGAAATAATGACTAATACATTAGTTTTGTTTTAGAGCAATGCATGTCTTTGTGTATACACTAGATTTTGTAAATAGATCTATCTTGGGAAACATGCTTTTCAAAAGGGACTTGCATTTGCATGCACGATAATGATGTCTGTCATGTTAGATTTCAGTTAGAAGGGGGGATGTATTTTTATGTATTATAATAAAATTTATTGTTTGGAAATATTGCTTAGTTACATTTAAAAAGAAGAAGCGAAGGGGCTAGCTTTCTTTGAATAACTTTTTATCTAATTACAAGCATGGAAAACAAAGATAAGTTTCTAGCATCCTTTAAATTAAATGAATGGTTATAGTGGTTTCCGTTGGATATGAACGTGTGTTGGTGCGAGAATGATGATAGTAATGTGGTAATTATATTGACATGCTTGTTAATTATTTGCTTACACTTAATGCATGAGTAGTGTTTTCAGAAGAGCAAGCATGATGTGATATTATATTTACATCTCATGTATGCACATGAATAGATGTTAAATGATCATTTTTAAAGACTAATTATTGGTTGAATAATGCTTTTCTAATCATGATATCAACGCTTGTTGACGAAAATAATGAAAGTAAAGGATGTTGACTTGTGCAAAGCATAGATTATGTTTAACATTGTGGCAGGTGAATCATTAATGGTCCATGCAGATGAGTGCGAGCTGCAGGATGGTGTACTGATGGAACAACTAGGCCTTAAAGATATAAATATTGAATATTTGTGGGTAAATTATGTCATGATGATTGTAATAGCTTTTAGCTAGATATGTTGTATTTTAAGTGATATTTTCTTCTAAAATTTTATCACAATGGTTAAGGGATGGACTCCCTTATAAGCCATTGAGTGAGGGGTGAACACGGTTATGAGCGCTTAATAATAAAATTAAACATTTGTTGGTTTTCACCCTATGGGGTTTCTACGGTATATTGGTGTTCAATGATGTGATTTCTTATTATTCCAATTTGCTGATGTTGATTCCTTGCATAAGTTGATGTTGATAATGTCAGGTATGTGATTAATTAACGTGGTTAAAGGAATCATGAAATGGATTCAAGGTTGCATTATACAATTTATGTCAATATACTACAAGCGTGGTTGTTAATGGTTATGCAACTTACTATTCCTCTACCAAATTTACTTTATGTAGTAATTATCATTCTATCTAATGGTTGATGAGGAATATGGAATAGTGATTTGGATAATTACCTATGGATAATTTGTGTAAATTTTTTCTAACTCCCTATATTTTCATGTGAGGTTACGAGTGTATGTTACAATTTTGCTTATCTTCTAAGGTTTCCATTGAATGAACTTACTTACAAGGTAGCTTACTAGAAATATGAATGAAATTGATCACTCATTAATCTCTTTCTGTTTATATATATATATATATAACCAAAAACACAAGAAAATCAAAATCTATTGTTAGAGGATATGGGGACGTTAGTTTTTTTTTAATTTTTTATTTTTTGGCAGATTATGCGAAAAAGGGGAAACTAGATTACCTATTTCAAATTTCTAGAGTATCCTAGAATTTGATGGTCAATTTGTTTGACCTTCTCCTCACAGTCAGACTAAAATATTCTCAAAATATCTTATCCACATGAGCCAAAAACATTGTTAATATATTTTGGGGGCACATTATTTAACCATATTTAAATTTTTATCCCAGCCTAATGCTTCCTACGCTTTTTGGGATATAATCAATGACAAATTGGAATCACTTTATCATCGACCTTTCAAATTGATCTTCAAAGGCATTTTTGAGAAAGTGGAATTTGAATTTGCAGGCCAACGAAAAATGGCTCATACTAAATATACAATCCCCCTAGGAGTTCAAACCTTATATTCTTAATAGACACCCTTGGGCGACCAAGATGTGAAGGAAACTATTAGTACGAATTTTATTTTCTTAGAAAATTATGACGATAATGAGGGAGGAAGAAAGGTATGCATATACTATCATTTTTAATCAAGCCTTGTTATTGTTTCTATCACTGGAAAAATAATGACATCTTGGACAGGCGTGATAGATCCAAAGCTATTATTACAGGATTTGATACCTTATATGGAAAACATCCCCAAGGAATTTAGTTATCCAAGGAGAAGGGCCAATCAAATGCTATTTCAGCTGAACAAATATAAGGTACAACTTTAGCTTAGATTTCTTATTTGGACATAAGAGCATATAGTAAACAACAAGATGAAAAAAATGTAGTGAACACAAGGTGATAAAGGAGTGAATATTTGTATGTTACGTGTCTACTTCCCTGATTGAAAAAGGTTGCAAAGGAGGTTTCTGCAACTGATCTGATATAGTTACTTTGGTCCTATTCTTTAGAAGTCAAAGAAGGTAGATATGGATGAGAATTTAAATTTGTACTTGCAGTTCTTGGTGTGCCATCTAGAACATTAAAATATAATAGCAACTTAAACTTGGGAGATTTTGGACTTTCCAATTCACTCGTTTCCATGACGTGGGAATGAGATTCAAAAATTGTACATGTAACATTTAATGTCAATGCTGTAAATAGTAACACTATAAAACTTTCAAAACTACGACCCTCAGGAATTTTTTCATTTTACTCCTCTGAGATATCGTTTTATGGATGGTCATCGTGACCAGGAATGTCATAATCATGATTACAATGTAAACATTGCAAAACTTATCGTTATCAATTGTTTTTTCATTTTATTTTAATGATATATCATCTTGTATCATCTTGTAAATAGTAACTACTAACATCTCACTTGGAAACAATAAATATCAAGAAACAAAACCGTGGTAATCAAGTTAATTTTTTCGTCTAAGGTTGGAATTCAACTATATTAAGAATGATGTAAATTGTACATTTAAATACAATAATGAAACCATTGGATTCAATTTTTCAGATTTCTTGGACATACATTAACTATCCACCACGGTGACAGATTAGGTGGCTAACACCGACCACCCCCCGCCCCCCATAATTCAAAGGGATGTATGTGCGAGTTAAGAAGAGAGCTAAAATAAAAAAAATGCATGACAACCAATAGTTGAATAAGCTCTCTAAAATAGTGATTTTTGAGAGAAAGCCATAAACAAACCAAAATGTTGGAGAAGTCAAGGTCTCAACTATTGGTGGTTTACCACCAACTCTGGAACTATCAAAGAAATTATTCAAACAATTACTACTATGGCTAGAAGTTGAAGTCCTCTACTAGTCAATATGATCCATAATAAAAAAACTATAGACAAATCCAAAATCTTCTATAGGTGGTGGTTTAAGGAAGGCCACCAATAAAAAAACGCATTCTCATGGAGCATGAATTTGTCTCTAGCTATAACTATGAATCTCACTATCGTTATCTTTGCTTGTACACTCAGACAACATATTCAAGTTGTGGCTAAGGCTCACTTGATAAATCTTCGAATGATAAATCTTCGAAGCTGCTAATTGACCATCAATCCCCCCTCTCACATACAAGATGAGAATATGTAGAATTATTCCCTACAAGGTTAGCCAATACTCGACAATAAATTTTGTGATATGCCTAGTATATCTTCTTGGTTGTTGAAGACCATTGGCAAGAAGCGATCCATGTGAGGTGAATGCATTATTTCTTGTAGGATATTTATTTCTAGAAGATTCGTCTGAATCATGAGTATGCTTACCAAAATGCTCATAAGGATGAAGATAAAAACACTAATATTTCACATAACCAACTCAATCAAAAGGTAAACATTTGACAAGTTGTGGTTATTGTACAATAGGAGCAACCAAAGATGGATCATGCTGAAGGAATCCACCATTGCGAAACTAGATATGCTTCAAATATTCTAGAATATGAAAGGAAACATTCTTGTCATATCCAAGACTAATTCTGTTCTTATTGTTCACAACTTCTTCCCAAGGTCTAATGAAGGTCTTGGGAAGTGTAGGTTGAACCTTCACATTTGCGTGAAAATCTGCTCCCAAAATGGCTCCATTATTATGATCAATTGTTGACCAGTGATGGGAGTCATGCTTAGATTTGTTCCAAATAAGAACTAGTTAAAAACTACATTTCTTTTGTTGTAGTTCTTCTCGTTGTAGCTCTAAGTCATACTCCAAAAATTCAATCTTGTTTTTAACATTTTGTAAACATGATTGAATGCTAGAGGGAGTATCATTACTGATTTGGACATTGTTATGAATAATAGACAATACTAGAGTGCATAATAACTCTAACAAATCATTGAGTCTCATCATTTTATACAGCTTCCTATCAGGAAAAAATTTGCAATCAGATTTAAAAAAAGTTGTCATATTTAGCCGAAAATGCAATAATTTAAAATGTAATTTAACAAGTAAAATAGTAGTTTTTTTATGCTCATGAAATGACAATCTTCATAGAACTACAAACATGAGTGGAAAATTCATTAGATAACTTCAATATTGCAAATAGAAAATAGTGGAATGTTCTCTTTTCTTCGGCTCAACTAAATAGGAATATAAAGCTCGAGAGACTTATATGCTTGATAAAGAATCAATCAAACACATGAGAACAAAGTGTTTTTTATATTGACCAAACACTTTCTTAAGCCACTAATCACTGAGAAATTTTCTTGAATCCGAGCACATATTTAAATGAAGTACAACATATATTTGATAAACAAATAGATAAAACGCTCTTACACTTTTTGAAAAATTGACTTGCGCCAAGTAGGAACCGCAATAATGTTTTCCATCACCAAATGAATATTTATTGACATGGCCTGCACTTTAGTAACACGAACAATTTCACCTCTACATGGCCTCCTCGCTCTCAACACAGACCACAACCTCAGTACCACCAAATTTCAAATGGACGTGAAGAATGAGAAAACAATGGTGACGATTCTTACGCAACACTGAACAAACATCTCGTGACAACAACCACACTTGCACAATGAAATATATTCAACACAAAAACTTTTTGATTTCACTACACAAGCAAGTAATGGAAAAATCGGTGAAGAAACTTTAGTCACAGTATCAAAGTTATGGTCCTGCATCATAATCAATGTAGCTTCCTCCACACAACCACAAACTGCAATATTGACATCAACAAATTTCAATATATCAAAAACATGATCTTTCTTTACATTTGAAATTGCAGACCCACGTAGGAAATATCAAATACTAAGGCATCTTACTCACAACACATTCATTCGCACACTTTTCCTTGAACAATCCAATGACAGATGTCTTGGTAGCTCCCCATTTTTCGAAATTAACTTGAAAATCACCCCATAAAATAGAAAACGATGAGTGCATGAGAGAATTCCTCGTTCTGTAATCAGATTCACATTTGCCTCATGGGTTGATATATTGAACAAGGTCATCACCAAATTATCTTGGGTCTCGGGGCTTAACAATAGATAACATAATAGCTTTGCAAAACACAACCTTCAAAAACAAAAAACATTTATGAGAGATTGAATGTGAACAATTATTGCAAAAGAGCAGTCAGCTAAAGAAACAATTTCGTAATGGTCGCATAATTCTAACCAAGGCTCCTTGGTTTGCGTAGAATTATTCTTAATCCACTTATTATGAAACTATAAAGAAACATATTCTTATAAAGCCCAAATTAGTTACAAAACGAACTTTTAAGTTTCTTGCTTGCCTTTTACTGCAAAATTTTCATTTGTGCTTAATTCCAACACGACTTCTATAAAATTTGGTTCAACACATTTGCGTGTATTGAAGTGAATGTTTGTATTATATATAAATGAGACACGCCATGAGATTTTTTCAGAAGAAAAAGAGGATATCAACTTTACACATTCTTTACATTTCAAGGGGACGTATGACAACCAAAAATTATTACTAGAAGTCCTAATTCATTTAATAATCTAATCTAGCCTTGCTAATAAAGTTGAATCACAAGAACGAAGATCAAACAGTTATATACCTGGGTTTTTTAATCATATTCTCTCCGGAAAAGGACTCCGACCATTCTTTGAATTCGAGGGCTGCACAATCTCATTTATCATAGTAATTCATAGTGGCACTAATGCATTTCTCTTTGCTCTAATCATTTTTGGTGTTTCTTAGGAGAAACATAGCATAAAAAAAATGGAGCATCCCATTACAGCAGAAATCATCCAACTGGCATCAATTCGTTGGTTCGATCACATGATGGGGTTGCAGATGGCAGCGCTAACTTCTAATTTTCTTAGTCCTCTCGACGCCATGGATGGACTCCACTAAAAACTCCAACATATAAGAAGAAAGGAGCACCCATGAACGCTACCAAACTAGTGGCTCAATTTATTAAACAAGACAAATAAACCTCTGCTCTCATACCACAGTTGGAAACATAATATTGGAAAATTAATTCAATTGTATTATGAATGACGTAAATTGTACATCTAAATACAAAAATGAAACCGTTACATTCCATTTCCAACACTTTAACCGTCTACTAAAACTCTGACGAATTAGGTGTCTAACATCTTATTCTCTTTATATATCATATGGAGTTTATAGTAAACACGTATGTATTAGTTAATTAGTCATTTCAACTTTGAGGGTGATATAAAAATATTTGACTAGTGGATTTAAGTGAAAATCTTATATATTACATTTACTTAATGTTCCTATTTCAACTTATGGATGTATGCTTGAAGAATCTTTATTTTTTTCAAATCAATGGACATGATTTCATGAGAGCTAAATATTATTTGCATTGGAGGGAGGATTATGATTTAATTCTCCACCTTCTTCTTGCGTGTTAGAAAGAATTTAATAAATATTTAAACATTAAATTTGAAATGAAAATTCATTTATCCATTTGTGCTCAATGAGCAAGCGTTATATCGACAGAAAGGTAACCTCTTGTCTGCCTAAGGTGGTCACGTTATGAATTGCATTACAGTGACAATTTGTTTACCCGTGCTTGCCGAGGGAGCATTATATCGACAAACATGTGGCCTCATGCTTATTCAAGGTGGCTAGTTTATGAATTACGTTACATTTACTTGAGAAGACAAACTTGAACGTGAATGTTGAAATGAGCAATCAAATTTGTATTTTGACATGCATGCTCTTCATCAGAACATTGTACTGCGCCATTTGGATCCGAACGTGGAGATAATTTTGTTGGAATGTTAATTCCAACTTCAGGTTGCAGGGTGCAGGCGGACGTGGGCAGCCGATTCAGCAAGCACGAACGACGGCAGCCAGAAACCGTTCAGCATACCCGCCTGAAACCTCTCGGACCAGCTTTCCGGCGAAGGAATAATCCGGTAATTGAACCCGATGGATTATGGTGGTGCCGCGTGTCTTTGGACTGACGTAACGCAACGTCATTTTCTCGGGCGTTAAAGTTGGGAAGCAAACTGGCTTCCGATATTTATTACCGCCGTCCGATCTGCCTATTCATCCTCCGCCGTCGATCTCCGAAGATGCAGTCAACCCGCATCAAATCAATGTTTGCGTGGAGTGAAAACTTAAATCTGTTGACCGCCGAGAAGGGAATTAAATGCTTTTAATGACTTTCGTAGTCTTTGGTAGAGGCTTTAATTTTGGATATGGGCTTGTGTCCCATATGATATACGTCACATTCTTTTTGTATGTTTTTATATATACATGTTGTCATAAAAAGTCTATGATAGAGAGTCTTTAGAGTGTGCGTGCTGTAGTCTTTATTTAGGTGTGCCCGTGAGCAAAAAAAGGGTTAAGTCATGTTTTTTGTTGTGATGTATTGTGGCTACGACAGCATATAGTTGTGTGCGTTTTTTTTGGGTGATGGGTATTGTGCCTGCGCACAATTTTTTTTAAGTAATGGTGTTTTGTGGTGGCTGCGCACAGTAGTGCGATTTTGGTAAATGCACAGCAGTGCGATAAAACAAAAACAGGGATGTAATGGTTTTGGTGGCCATTGTAAAACAGAGGTGCATTGTAATGGTGTGGACCCTGTGTTTTTTTTGTTCATGGAAATGTATTGAACGCACAGCAGTGCGAAAATTTTGAAGAACAGAGGGTTGTTTTGTAATATCCACAGCAGTGGAAAATCTGTGAGAGCAGCAGAGTTTTTTTTTAATTCCCTCTTTGTACAGAGGAAGAAATTTGTAACAGAGTTTTAGTTTTTTTTAAATTAATAGAAATGTGTTGTGAATGTGTAATGGACTGTGTTCTGAGTTAATTTTTAATAAAAGCTTCCCTGTGCACAAAGATCCTGGAACAGTGGAAACAGAGCATTGGCTCTGTGATGTTTGCTTGTTTGGTTTTGGTATTTTCCCCATTGAAAAATACCCAACAGTGGTATCGGAGCTAGTCCAGGCTCTTTGAAGACTCAAAGAAGCTGAAGGAAGGTGTGGTTGCAACAGTCAAACTTCTCCAGCAGTGTGAAGACTCAGCCAAAAGGATTAAGGTATTTTTCAAAGCTTTCCTTTCTGTTACTGTTGAAGGAACAGTCAGTGATTTAAAAAAAACACAGTCAAGGATTTAAAGCCTAGATAAGAATGGCAAGGTCAAAGAAGAAAGCCTCCAAGCCTGCTAAAAATGTGTCTCCCTCCTCTACTAAACTAGAAGGCAATCTATTTGAAAGCATTGTATTTGAGGTTCCAAAGTTTGATGGAAACTTTGATGTATGGGAAATAATGATGAGGGCTTTTCTAATGTCTGAGGGGATTGAAGTCTGGGAGTCAGTGATTGATGACAGCAAGATGGATAAAGAATCCATGGAGTATGATGCACAAGCAGCAAAACTAATCTTGGATGGTATCCCTGATTCAGTGAAGAAGAATCTAGGGAAATATTCATCAGCAAAGGAGATATGGGACAGACTGCATGACCTTCATGCAAAGGGAGCACTGACCATGACAATGGGTCAAGATGAACCCATAATAGAAGCTGAGAATGAGAAGCTTGACCTCATCAAGCTTCAAGTAAAAGAAAGGGATGAAGAGCTTGCCAAGCTTAAGAAGGAGCTTGACCAATGCAAGAGGAAGCATCATGAAGAAGTCATGTCTATGACAAATCAGCTGAATAGTGCAAAGAAGCAGGCAGATGCCTTGACAAGTCAACTTGAACAAAGGCACATGAGAGTGAGTAAGCTTGTGGAAGAGATTGGACAGTACAAGGTAGAGGTCTCCTCCCTTAAGTCCAAACTACAAGAAGCTAGGAAGCAGACACAAGAAGCTGAAAAGAAAATGAAGAGCAGTCAAGCAAAAGATGAAGAAATCTCCAAAATGAAGACAGAGATTATCTCCTTCAAAGTAGTAGCAGCTGAAGCTACTCGTAGCAAGGAAGAAATTGAGGGACAACTAGCAAAGAAAAATAATGAATGTGAAAAGTTAGAAGAAGAGATTGTCCTCCTCAGGAAGAAGGTTGAAGGGATGAACAAGATCATGAAGAGCTCTCAAGCTCTGGATGACATGCTCAGCTATCACAGATCTCCATTTGATAAATCAGGACTTGGGTATGTAGGCGAACCCTCAAACAAGGATGAGGATGCTTTAAGCAAAGGAGATGTGAAGAAGCTAGAAAGAAGGTATGATGCTCCTAGTTCCAGCAAAGGCAAGGAGAAAAATGAAGGCAGCAATAGAAGAAATCCCGCTCTAAGCAGAAAATCAGCTCCAAGAAGAAATGTAGCTGATGTCAAGAAGGCAAGAGGCAATGGTGATCATCAAAGGATCTCAAGGCAGCAAGGCTTCAGAAGTACATCAAGGAAACCTCCATCTTCCAGGTACCAAAGTTCATTTTATGGTTATTGTTATGCTTGTTCAAACTTTGGTCATATGGCAAAAGACTGTAGAGCATTTCATGGAGAGAGATGTTGTGGTCCCCGACAATCTCCAAGAAATAATTTCACAAGAAGAAATCATGAATCTTTATTCATGAAAAATGTTGAATGCTTCAAGTGTCATAACATTGGGCATATGGCACGTGACTGTAACTTAAGATGGGCTCCTATGCAAGCTAGACCCATGCAAAAGAAGAAGGTTACACAAGTATGGAGAAGAAAAGAAATACAGTGTGAAAGCCCCTTAAGCAACGCAGCTGATCTAAGTTTGTTTTGAGAAAACTTGCCAAAAGAAGACAAGTATACATTAAAGGGGAGCTTGTAATTTTTGTTTGCTGAACTGTATTAACAGTCATTTGTTTATGGAGGATGTATTGCAGCGCAGCAGTTGCAAATGAAATTTTTGTTAATTCCTCTAGAAGGTAATATGCAGCAGTGATGAAATCAGCAATGTTTTGCTTTGTGTTTATGCAATATGCACAGAAATGCATAAAGAAGAAAAATGGCAGCGCTGAAATGTAAAGAGCAGCAGCGAGATAATAGAAAAATGCAAAGCATGGAGACCCTCACAGCAGTGGGAAGATAGAACATGAACAGCAGTTTGAAATTTTTTTGTGGTGCACATGCATTGAAATGCATAGCAATGGAAGGTAGTTTCCTTCTATGTAATGTGAGAGAATATACTCACAGCAGAGTGAGTATAATACACAGCAGATGAAATGTTTTGTATTGGGAATGAAAATGCAAAGCAGTGAGAAGAAAATGAGAAGAAGGCAAAACACAGCAGAGCATAAATGCCCAGTGGCTGAGAATGCAATGAAATTTTTCACACAGCAGTGAAAAATGTAATTTTTTTTTGTATGCAATGCAACATGCACAGAAATGGCTAAAGAAAAACAAGGACAGCAGATTTTTAATGCACACTGGATGTATAAGAATGTGTGTAGCAGCAGAAAGCCAAAGGAATTGCACAGTAGTGCATTGTGTAAAAAAAATGAAGATTAAGATTGAGTGAAGCAAGGGTGCATGAGAAAAGGCAGCAGCCTGTGTTATTTTTTGTGGAGAATGAAGTGCCAAGAGTATGGGCACACATTAGTATGATGAAACAAAAGGCAGCCACAGTGCAAAATGCAGAGGCAACGCAACAACAAATAAAAACCCAGGGATGACAGTCCATGGTTATGGGTATGGACAACAGTGAATATGAAAAAAAATGCAGCAACAAGAAGTTTTGAACAACAGCACATGCAAAAGAAATTTTCCTTACAGCAGTAAAGGTAAATGTAATGAATTGAATTGAAATGCAATATATGCAACAGCAGTGAGTGTAAGAAATGTTTACACACAGCAGTGTAAATTTGTAAGTTGGGACAGTGTAATTGTTCCAGAAAAGACAGAGTATTTTGTCTTTGAAAAGTGCACAAGCAGTGCAAGTGTAGACACAGCAGTGTGGGATAGACACAGCAAAGAAGATGGCACAACAGTGCAGCAGAGAATATGCAGCAGCATAAAAGAACAATGTAATGAGTTTGCACACACAGCAGTGCAATGATTGTTTGTTTTGGAACTGCATTTGAAGCAGTCATTTGGTGAAACCCTCTATTAAAGAGGAAGGTGCTTTTCAGCACAGTGATATGGTGAATCCCTCAGTCAAGAGGAAGATGCTTTTCAGCATAGTGTGGTAAATCCCTCTATCAAGAGGATGATGCTTTTCAGCATAGTCACATGGTGAATCCCTCTGTCAAGAGGAAGGTGCTCTTCAGCACATTGTAATGGTGAATCCCTCTGTCATGAGGAAGGTGCTCTTAAGCACAGTTTCAGGTTAATCCCTCTATTAAGAGGAAGACAACTTTGTTTGTTTGTGAACTGCATCAGAAGCAGTTGGTGAATCCCTCTATGTGAGGAAGATATTCTTGTAACAGCAGTTAGTGAATCCCTCTATGTGAGGAAGTGTTTGGGTAAGATTGAATGCCCAGCAGTTGAAATTAAAGGGGAGTGTTGGAATGTTAATTCCAACTGCAGGTTGCAGGGTGCAGGCGGACGTGGGCAGCCGATTCAGCAAGCACGAACGACGGCAGCCAGAAACCGTTCAGCATACCCGCCTGAAACCTCTCGGACCAGCTTTCCGGCGAAGGAATAATCCGGCAATTGAACCCGATGGATTATGGTGGTGCCGCGTGTCTTTGGACTGACGTAACGCAACGTCATTTTCTCGGGCGTTAAAGTTGGGAAGCAAACTGGCTTCCGATATTTATTACCGCCGTCCGATCTGCCTATTCATCCTCCGCCGTCGATCTCCGAAGATGCAGTCAACCCGCATCAAATCAATGTTTGCGTGGAGTGAAAACTTAAATCTGTTGACCGCCGAGAAGGGAATTAAATGCTTTTAATGACTTTCGTAGTCTTTGGTAGAGGCTTTAATTTTGGATATGGGCTTGTGTCCCATATGATATACGTCACATTCTTTTTGTATGTTTTTATATATACATGTTGTCATAAAAAGTCTATGATAGAGAGTCTTTAGAGTGTGCGTGCTGTAGTCTTTATTTAGGTGTGCCCGTGAGCAAAAAAAGGGTTAAGTCATGTTTTTTGTTGTGATGTATTGTGGCTACGGCAGCATATAGTTGTGTGCGTTTTTTTTGGGTGATGGGTATTGTGCCTGCGCACAATTTTTTTTAAGTAATGGTGTTTTGTGGTGGCTGCGCACAATAGTGCGATTTTGGTAAATGCACAGCAGTGCGATAAAACAAAAACAGGGATGTAATGGTTTTGGTGGCCATTGTAAAACAGAGGTGCATTGTAATGGTGTGGACCCTGTGTTTTTTTTGTTCATGGAAATGTATTGAACGCACAGCAGTGCGAAAATTTTGAAGAACAGAGGGTTGTTTTGTAATATCCACAGCAGTGGAAAATCTGTGAGAGCAGCAGAGTTTTTTTTTAATTCCCTCTTTGTACAGAGGAAGAAATTTATAACAGAGTTTCAGTTTTTTTTAAATTAATAGAAATGTGTTGTGAATGTGTAATGGACTGTGTTCTGAGTTAATTTTTAATAAAAGCTTCCCTGTGCACAAAGATCCTGGAACAGTGGAAACAGAGCATTGGCTCTGTGATGTTTGCTTGTTTGGTTTTGGTATTTTCCCCATTGAAAAATACCCAACAGTGGTATCGGAGCTAGTCCAGGCTCTTTGAAGACTCAAAGAAGCTGAAGGAAGGTGTGGTTGCAACAGTCAAACTTCTCCAGCAGTGTGAAGACTCAGCCAAAAGGATTAAGGTATTTTTCAAAGCTTTCCTTTCTGTTACTGTTGAAGGAACAGTCAGTGATTTAAAAAAAACACAGTCAAGGATTTAAAGCCTAGATAAGAATGGCAAGGTCAAAGAAGAAAGCCTCCAAGCCTGCTAAAAATGTGTCTCCCTCCTCTACTAAACTAGAAGGCAATCTATTTGAAAGCATTGTATTTGAGGTTCCAAAGTTTGATGGAAACTTTGATGTATGGGAAATAATGATGAGGGCTTTTCTAATGTCTGAGGGGATTGAAGTCTGGGAGTCAGTGATTGATGACAGCAAGATGGATAAAGAATCCATGGAGTATGATGCACAAGCAGCAAAACTAATCTTGGATGGTATCCCTGATTCAGTGAAGAAGAATCTAGGGAAATATTCATCAGCAAAGGAGATATGGGACAGACTGCATGACCTTCATGCAAAGGGAGCACTGACCATGACAATGGGTCAAGATGAACCCATAA
This sequence comes from Pinus tabuliformis, assembly GCA_031772625.1. Taxonomy (NCBI): domain Eukaryota; kingdom Viridiplantae; phylum Streptophyta; class Pinopsida; order Pinales; family Pinaceae; genus Pinus; species Pinus tabuliformis. Next base: position 779,401,305 of record CM062817.1, read on the forward strand.
TAGAAGCTGAGAATGAGAAGCTTGACCTCATCAAGCTTCAAGTAAAAGAAAGGGATGAAGAGCTTGCCAAGCTTAAGAAGGAGCTTGACCAATGCAAGAGGAAGCATCATGAAGAAGTCATGTCTATGACAAATCAGCTGAATAGTGCAAAGAAGCAGGCAGATGCCTTGACAAGTCAACTTGAACAAAGGCACATGAGAGTGAATAAGCTTGTGGAAGAGATTGGACAGTACAAGGTAGAGGTCTCCTCCCTTAAGTCCGAACTACAAGAAGCTAGGAAGCAGACACAAGAAGCTGAAAAGAAAATGAAGAGCAGTCAAGCAAAAGATGAAGAAATCTCCAAAATGAAGACAGAGATTATCTCCTTCAAAGTAGTAGCAGCTGAAGCTACTCGTAGCAAGGAAGAAATTGAGGGACAACTAGCAAAGAAAAATAATGAATGTGAAAAGTTAGAAGAAGAGATTGTCCTCCTCAGGAAGAAGGTTGAAGGGATGAACAAGATCATGAAGAGCTCTCAAGCTCTGGATGACATGCTCAGCTATCACAGATCTCCATTTGATAAATCAGGACTTGGGTATGTAGGCGAACCCTCAAACAAGGATGAGGATGCTTTAAGCAAAGGAGATGTGAAGAAGCCAGAAAGAAGGTATGATGCTCCTAGTTCCAGCAAAGGCAAGGAGAAAAATGAAGGCAGCAATAGAAGAAATCCCGCTCCAAGCAGAAAATCAGCTCCAAGAAGAAATGTAGCTGATGTCAAGAAGGCAAGAGGCAATGGTGATCATCAAAGGATCTCAAGGCAGCAAGGCTTCAGAAGTACATCAAGGAAACCTCCATCTTCCAGGTACCAAAGTTCATTTTATGGTTATTGTTATGCTTGTTCAAACTTTGGTCATATGGCAAAAGACTGTAGAGCATTTCATGGAGAGAGATGTTGTGGTCCCCGACAATCTCCAAGAAATAATTTCACAAGAAGAAATCATGAATCTTTATTCATGAAAAATGTTGAATGCTTCAAGTGTCATAACATTGGGCATATGGCACGTGACTGTAACTTAAGATGGGCTCCTATGCAAGCTAGACCCATGCAAAAGAAGAAGGTTACACAAGTATGGAGAAGAAAAGAAATACAGTGTGAAAGCCCCTTAAGCAACGCAGCTGATCTAAGTTTGTTTTGAGAAAACTTGCCAAAAGAAGACAAGTATGCATTAAAGGGGAGCTTGTAATTTTTGTTTGCTGAACTGTATTAACAGTCATTTGTTTATGGAGGATGTATTGCAGCGCAGCAGTTGCAAATGAAATTTTTGTTAATTCCTCTAGAAGGTAATATGCAGCAGTGATGAAATCAGCAATGTTTTGCTTTGTGTTTATGCAATATGCACAAAAATGCATAAAGAAGAAAAATGGCAGCGCTGAAATGTAAAGAGCAGCAGCGAGATAATAGAAAAATGCAAAGCATGGAGACCCTCACAGCAGTGGGAAGATAGAACATGAACAGCAGTTTGAAATTTTTTTGTGGTGCACATGCATTGAAATGCATAGCAATGGAAGGTAGTTTCCTTCTATGTAATGTGAGAGAATATACTCACAGCAGAGTGAGTATAATACACAACAGATGAAATGTTTTGTATTGGGAATGAAAATGCAAAGCAGTGAGAAGAAAATGAGAAGAAGGCAAAACGCAGCAGAGCATAAATGCCCAGTGGCTGAGAATGCAATGAAATTTTTCACACAGCAGTGAAAAATGTAATTTTTTTTTGTATGCAATGCAACATGCACAGAAATGGCTAAAGAAAAACAAGGACAGCAGATTTTTAATGCACACTGGATGTATAAGAATGTGTGTGGCAGCAGAAAGCCAAAGGAATTGCACAGTAGTGCATTGTGTAAAAAAAATGAAGATTAAGATTGTGTGAAGCAAGGGTGCATGAGAAAAGGCAGCAGCCTGTGTTATTTTTTGTGGAGAATGAAGTGCCAAGAGTATGGGCACACATCAGTATGATGAAACAAAAGGCAGCCACAGTGCAAAATGCAGAGGCAACGCAACAGCAAATAAAAACCCAGGGATGACAGTCCATGGTTATGGGTATGGACAACAGTGAATATGAAAAAAAATGCAGCAGCAAGAAGTTTTGAACAACAGCACATGCAAAAGAAATTTTCCTTACAGCAGTAAAGGTAAATGTAATGAATTGAATTGAAATGCAATATATGCAACAGCAGTGAGTGTAAGAAATGTTTACACACAGCAGTGTAAATTTGTAAGTTGGGACAGTGTAATTGTTCCAGAAAAGACAGAGTATTTTGTCTTTGAAAAGTGCACAAGCAGTGCAAGTGTAGACACAGCAGTGTGGGATAGACACAGCAAAGAAGATGGCACAACAGTGCAGAAGAGAATATGCAGCAGCATAAAAGAACAATGTAATGAGTTTGCACACACAGCAGTGCAATGATTGTTTGTTTTGGAACTGCATTTGAAGCAGTCATTTGGTGAAACCCTCTATTAAAGAGGAAGGTGCTTTTCAGCACAGTGATATGGTGAATCCCTCAGTCAAGAGGAAGATGCTTTTCAGCATAGTGTGGTAAATCCCTCTATCAAGAGGATGATGCTTTTCAGCATAGTCACATGGTGAATCCCTCTGTCAAGAGGAAGGTGCTCTTCAGCACATTGTAATGGTGAATCCCTCTGTCATGAGGAAGGTGCTCTTAAGCACAGTTTCAGGTTAATCCCTCTATTAAGAGGAAGACAACTTTGTTTGTTTGTGAACTGCATCAAAAGCAGTTGGTGAATCCCTCTATGTGAGGAAGATATTCTTGTAACAGCAGTTAGTGAATCCCTCTATGTGAGGAAGTGTTTGGGTAAGATTGAATGCCCAGCAGTTGAAATTAAAGGGGAGTGTTGGAATGTTAATTCCAACTGCAGGTTGCAGGGTGCAGGCGGACGTGGGCAGCCGATTCAGCAAGCACGAACGACGGCAGCCAGAAACCGTTCAGCATACCCGCCTGAAACCTCTCGGACCAGCTTTCCGGCGAAGGAATAATCCGGCAATTGAACCCGATGGATTATGGTGGTGCTGCGTGTCTTTGGATTGACGTAACGCAACGTCATTTTCTCGGGCGTTAAAGTTGGGAAGCAAACTGGCTTCCGATATTTATTACCGCCGTCCGATCTGCCTATTCATCCTCCGCCGTCGATCTCCGAAGATGCAGTCAACCCGCATCAAATCAATGTTTGCGTGGAGTGAAAACTTAAATCTGTTGACCGCCGAGAAGGGAATTAAATGCTTTTAATGACTTTCGTAGTCTTTGGTAGAGGCTTTAATTTTGGATATGGGCTTGTGTCCCATATGATATACGTCACATTCTTTTTGTATGTTTTTATATATACATGTTGTCATAAAAAGTCTATGATAGAGAGTCTTTAGAGTGTGCGTGCTGTAGTCTTTATTTAGGTGTGCCCGTGAGCAAAAAAAGGGTTAAGTCATGTTTTTTGTTGTGATGTATTGTGGCTACGGCAGCATATAGTTGTGTGCGTTTTTTTTGGGTGATGGGTATTGTGCCTGCGCACAATTTTTTTTAAGTAATGGTGTTTTGTGGTGGCTGCGCACAATAGTTCGATTTTGGTAAATGCACAGCAGTGCGATAAAACAAAAACAGGGATGTAATGGTTTTGGTGGCCATTGTAAAACAGAGGTGCATTGTAATGGTGTGGACCCTGTGTTTGTTTTGTTCATGGAAATGTATTGAACGCACAGCAGTGCGAAAATTTTGAAGAACAGAGGGTTGTTTTGTAATATCCACAGCAGTGGAAAATCTGTGAGAGCAGCAGAGTTTTTTTTTAATTCCCTCTTTGTACAGAGGAAGAAATTTGTAACAGAGTTTCAGTTTTTTTTAAATTAATAGAAATGTGTTGTGAATGTGTAATGGACTGTGTTCTGAGTTAATTTTTAATAAAAGCTTCCCTGTGCACAAAGATCCTGGAACAGTGGAAACAGAGCATTGGCTCTGTGATATTTGCTTGTTTGGTTTTGGTATTTTCCCCATTGAAAAATACCCAACAAATTTCATGGGATGGAGGAAGTAGCACAGGGCAACACAAATACAGCCAAGTTTCCTGTAAAAGGAGATTCAATAACCGTTGCAAAACATTTCTAGAGTAAATAAATCGCCCATTGCATCATTACCTTCCATTTGGTAATATGTTTGTTGTTTTCTAAATTTGATGTTTCTGGATGAATTAATACCAAAATGCTTCATTTATGTATTAAAACAGGAACAGACACCCAAACAAAGGCGTTATTAACAACATAAGATGAGGACGAGAACTGGCTTTTTTCTCATGCGCAACAGGTATTGTTGGCATTGCAACACCAATTAGGAGTGCAACAAAAAATGGTTGGTGGATTGTGGAATTCGATTTGGCAAGGAAGGAATTGGATTTGGTAGGGAGTGCTCTTAGATAGCTAATCCTCAAGATAAATTTGTGTTATTCTGGGTAGTTATTGGAGTCCAAGAAATCCAGGGAACTAATTCAATTGTTTCTGGTATATATTAATATTAATATGTACACATTGTACATCATTGATGGATTGAGATTCATTAATATACATTTGATTTAGTTTCCTATCTGTTCTGTTTTACAGTGGTATCCCAGTGGGTGAGATACTTTGTTGAATGTGAGGGGATGTTAATTTTCTCCATTAAATACGTGAGCTATTTTATTTTTTTTATGTGTCCTTAATTGGTCGCAATTCATCCATCACACAGAGATTTTGTGAATGGGCACTTATCGAACCTCCATTCGTAGGTTTGTGTGGAGAGCCTCCACTTGCAAACAATACACATATCTATTTCAAAGAGTCTAATCATGATGAAGAAATCCTGCACACAACAACGAGATTCGTAGTGAAGGAGTGCCGTTGTATTCAGAAGTTGCAGAGGAGTTGATTTATGAAAAAACCCGAAACGTTTGTGAAATGGTGAAAGTGACGATGGCTTTCTTGAGGGATTTCCTTGCTCACACAAAGGAATTGAGCTCGAGTTTATGGAATCACGGAGGAAGATGTTTAGTGCAGTGAAGGATTTTGTTGAATGAGAAGAGATTTCACCACAAGGAAAACCGATTATCACAATCCTTTGTTGTCTTAGCAGTGTGGAGAGGCACGTGTGTCGTTGGATACAGGGAACGGATGTAGTGAAGATTTTGTTGCAGCAGATGCTGAGTGGTTCGGTTATCGATTATGAAATCTGAAAAATAACAAGTTAGTAAGGCCCATTGCTGTAATTATTGTGGACTCGGAGACCGTAGCACCACATCGATTGTGGGGTCAGAACCATAGTTTGAAGTTAACCTGACACCTGCCAAGTGTGACTTCCTGGAGAGTCCTGTCAAAATTTGTGGATGCGCTTTTTCATGACATTCGTTGGTGGATAGCCTTTGGATATCAGCTGCAAAAGGATCCTGCTGCATAGTCCCATGCTTTGATTCCAAGAACACACAGAAAATAGGACCTACTGGACCTGGACATGCAACAACGAATTGAAACAGTGACGAGACATAATTTACACTTATTTAATGCTGCAGTTTTGTATCTGTCTGCATGCACATTAGTCAATCAGAGGCACAAATAGTTGAATGATGACCTCTTAGAACTAGATGATGAAACCTCCCTGTTTTGTTTTTCTCCCTAAATTTCACTTCAGAGGTCATTATATGGAGTTTACAATATTGTTTGACGAGTATTGTCTCTTTATGAGCACAAGTTGGTTAGTCATTAATTCTTGAAAATAGTTGGTAGTTCTTCTTCATCAAATCCCTATGGTATGCGTCATATCATTAACGTTGAGTAAATGTTTGAATGGTATTATAGAGGCTCGGCTTGATATTTTTATAAGCATGTTGTGGAATTTTTTAAGGTAAAAGAACTGCATAGGAGAAATTCCTAATCAGAAGAGAAGGTAAATCCCATCGAATTAAAGGGGAAAGTTAGATAGCTAATTCTTGGGATTAACATAGGGTATGTTTTGGTAGTTATTAGAGTCCAAGAACTCTCTAGAACTAGTTCAACTATTTTCTGTATGTATTAATATGTACACATTTTACATCATTGATTCATTTCAATTAATATACATTTCAATTAATATACATTTGGTTTGATCTAAAAGAACTGCATAAAAGAAATTCCTAATCTGAGAAGAGAAGCTACATTGTGTATAGGAAGTATTAAAAAATGTAAAATTAAATTCCGGTGAAGCTTTTCAGGTAGGAGTGGTGAGTATACCACATTGAATTACTGACACCTGCTATATTTTTCTTGAAATGGCCTGTATTTCCATTTTGTTTCAAAGCTTGCGAAGTTGACATCATCATACTTTTTTATTTTTGTTGAGCATGAATGTTGAGAAAATAATGCCCCAAAAAATATAGGGTTGACTGTGGAGCAGATAAGTGCTTATATGAACCAACACGAATGTTACGGTAATTTGTGCATTGTCGAGTGAACAGATAAAAAGGAAGCTTGGAATTTCAAAATTACTATTTTCTTCTTGAAGACCATGTCGAGCTACACTAGAAGTCAACATTAGGTAAGTGTTGGTTTTAGTAATGTGCTCGACTTGGTTGAAATAAGTTTTGAAGGGTTAGTTTAACATTTATGAGAAGTAGAGAATTTGAATTATTTGGAACAAAATTTGAAATTGTTAAAAGGTGTGGGAGTTTTTTTTTGGAGTTTGAAGGTGATTATGTAAGTTTTATCTATAAAACATAATTATTTATGACAAATATTTTGAAACATATGGAACAATTTTGACATTATCGAAATATTATTGGAGAGATAATTGAGATAAGTTTATAGGAGAGATAATTTTATAAAGGAGACAAATTTTTTATGGCGAGAGAAATTGAGGAAAATGTTTCTAAGAGTTAATTAGATGTTGACGTCTGCTTTGAGATTTGCAGGGTTATTTTTTATCACTCACTTGATTGGGAAGGCATTCATGAAAATATTGGTAAATTTTTTTGAGAAATTATTTATGAGGAAGAAAGTAGTGTAGTATCACTAGTTTGTTTTATTTACTTGAAGGTTTATCTTTTACTTTCCATTAGCATTGTACTAACAACTATCCATTTTTCACCTATTGAATTTTTCACTGTAAATGAGAGTGCATTTTCGGTTGAACCCGACAGTGAGTGACTATTTATATTGGGTGCATTTTCGGTGGTAGCTGACACCCCTTTCTTAAATTTGATTTAGGGAGAAAATGGTCAAAATCGATGACTTATTATAGTTATTGAACAATTTAATATCATCTACTATTCATAATCATGTCCAAGTCAGCGAGGACAAACTTTCTCACGTCTACTCCTATTTGGAAAATGCGAAAAACAAAATTGAGTACTCTGAGTTAGAGTCCCAGTTTTAGCGAGATGAATTACATGAATCACAAAAGAATAATTATGAACTTTATCTTGTTCAAAACAACAGTTTGTTTGAGCCCAATCATTAGTCAGAAAATGATCAGAGTAATGAAGTGATTTCAAGCGCAAATTTGGCCGCAGTGGAAAGTCATGTTCACGAAAAGGTATGCGAGAGTTAGTTACATATTGATGTGAAGCCCATGGTTGCCAAAATTTTATAAGACCATGGGAAGAGATTACTAACAATAAACTCATAACCGGTTTAGGTTACAACAAGGATATTCTCGATGTATCTTTTCATACTCCATATTTTTCTAAACCTATACAATTCTGAAGCACTCGATTTCTGGATGATATTGTTTGAGGACAAGTTGATATATGCCAATAATGTAACAGATTCGGACATGTGAGCATTGTAGAAAACAAAACTATCATAAAAATAGATTTTCCAAAAAGAAGACTACTGCAAGAGAGAGACTAAATTTCAGATCGATTGCTTCTTGGGATTGGACGAAAATAGCCAAGACGATTTACAGGTCATACTGAAGAATATATTTGAGAGTGACAACCAGGCTTGCAGTGGTGAAGAATACTTCTCACCCTATATCCGACAAGGGAAGAATTCGTGATCGTCTGCTACAGGTTCAAGTTTGAGATGTCAAGCAAGCCCGAGTCATAGTTGCGTTGATTGAACACTTCCATGTTTGGCATTGTTCGAGGAACTATTGTGATAGTTCCAGAGTTTGTGGTCACCTTAAAACCACAATTTTTGGCTTTTTTGAGAACTTCTATGAATGTTCCATAATTGGTGTTGGTGGAGACCTTGAGTTGTTCCATCTTGGTTTGTGGTCATCCTTAAAAATAATTTTTGAGAGACATGTAGCTCTTGGCTGAGATGCATTTTTGCGTTTTAAGCTCTCATTCTTAGAATTTGGTACATCCCTTCAGATTAAGGGGAAATGTTAGATATCTAATCCTCAAGATTAATTTTGGGTGAGTTTGGGTAGTTATTCGAGTCCAAGAACTCTCCAGAAATGATTCAACTATTTATTATATGTATTAATATTTACACATTGTACATCATTGATAGATATTGATTAATATACATTTGATTTAGTTTCCAGTCTCTTGTGGTTTAACAGGTGCAGTAAAAAACAATAAAGTGACCGAATGTTGCAATCGAAACAACTTCACATTGTATATAGTTGATATATAATGGACATATTTCTAAAACCCATATATAGAATTTCTAACAATTTCTGAATTGTAAGAGAGAGACTTATAGATTGCAGATTTGATAGTCTCTATGCATAAAGTTGGGCTTGACCATCCGATTATAAGACAATATGACTCGGCGACATCTGTGAAGTATTCTATGTAATTATGTTGGAATTGCAACAATGAGGTAGTTTGCAAATTACAATGATTTTTTATAATTCCACCTAGTTTGATGATCCTATTTTTAAATTTTATTAATATAAATGTTTTATAGAATTCATTTTATTATTCAATTATATTTATCATAATTTCTTAACAAAAATGTAATTAAAAATATATAAATTTGAATGGAAATTTAATTATTAGAATTTTTTTGTTATTTTTTTTTAAATATTAATTTTACTTAAAATCCTACTAAAATTTGTTTGAATAATAAATTTGAACTGTACACATCTAGTATTTGGATGATTTTTTTAGCATCTCCATTAAATTTAATTCTAGGCTTAATATCTCATTTAATCTAACAGTACTGTGAGTAATGCAATCATCAATTTACTTTGACTGATGCAATAATCGGTTTATAGTTCCAATCTTATGCAAGATATTAACCGCAAATATTATATAATAATAAGAATTGAAACCCTCACAATCCATGAAGCTACAGAACATTCTTTTTAATGGTAGTTGACACTGAACCTGAGAGCACTTCAATTGTTTTTTGGATAGTTAACCTATACTACAAGAGCCCCTTCGAAATCATTTTGGTCGAAATCCTGGTTACATCTATAATTTGTTAGATAATCATGGCCTCCAATTTTCACATTGACCTCCAATTTGGCTTACTTGCGGTTAAACTCCAACCTTTCGTGAACAACCCAGATGGCATAATGAGTCAACATCGATTTGTTTATGACAGTTGCTGGGATTTTTAAGAAACATAATGAATTTGGAAACCAAAACAATAACAATGTTAAGAGATGTGATGATACAATAAGAATATAGTTAATTCAATTTATTAACATTATGATTACATCTGCATTATAATGAGTGGTTGAGTAATGAAACCAATAACAATTTTAAATGATGAGATGATATAATTAAATTAATTTTTTCAATTATAATTGATTTAATTAAAGTTAAATTATAAACATTAAAATATAATTATAAACTAATTTTTAAGTTAAAATTAAATTAAATTTTAAAAAATATTTTAAACTAAACCCTAAATTGAATTAAATTAGTGTAATTTCACGTAGGTTTAATTCAATTTTAAATCCAAACTCTAAATTAAAATAATAAACGCCTTCAATTATAAACCTTTAATTACATTAAAACATATTTATAAATTTAATTTATAAATTATGTAATTTGATAAATTATAATTATAATTTTTAATTTTTAATATAAATTTAAAAACTTAATATTATAAATTAATGTTAGGATTTATATTATTAATATTAGCATTTATAATACTATTTTTAAGGTTTATGATTCATAGTGTTCATAATATTAATGTTATGGTTTATCATAATAATTTTAGGATTTATGTTATTAATCTTAAAGTTTATTTTACTAGTTTCTGGGTTTATGTCATTAATCTTAGTGTTTAATATTAATTTTAGTGTTTATAATATAATAAATATAATAAAATTGTCCATATTTTTTTCTAAATATATCATTTAAACATTTCTGAATAAACCCATGGGATGAATTTATTATAAACCTAAGAGATTGATATTAAAAACCCTTGGGACTAATATTATAAACACAAGGAATTATTTATATTATAAAACGAATGGATTAATAAACTAAATGTATTATTAATATTATAAATCCAAGAGATTAATATTATACACCAAGCAGAATAATATTAAACCCAACAAAATAATTTTATAAAACCAAGGGATTAATAAATCTAATGGAACAATATTAAAAATGTAAGAGATTAATAAACCCAAGGAATTATTAAAATTGTAAACTAAAGGGATCAATAGTATAGTCTCAATGGAATATTAATATTATAAACCCAAGGGATTTATAGACACAGGGGACTATTAATATTATAAACGCAAGAGATTAATATTATAAAACCAATGGATTAATAAATCCAAGAAATTAATATTTTAAACCCAATGGATTAATATTAAAAACCCAAGATATTAATATTATAAACCTTAGGAAAAATGTGGTTGACTATGTTAGGGTTTATAATATTTATACATTAACACATGTTAATTGTGGTTGACTATTGTTGACATGGTCAAATATAGTCAACAAGGGCATCTTAGTAAACAATAGTGAACATGACTACCTTGGTGAACAATGCTTACCTGAGGAATCACAGTCTATCTATAAGTGACCTATCATGATGATTGAGACTTGTAGTGGATGGATAGGGTTAACAATACTAATCATGGGGTTTATAGTATTTATCCTCGGGTTTATAATCCAAGGGTTTAATATATCAAAACTAGAGTTTAAAATCTCAATGTTTATAATAATAATATAAGGGTTCATGTTGTTGGGTTTTGTATTAGGTGTTAAGAATTGTGACATTAGAATGGTACAAAAATATGTCCAATGTCACATTGCGACAAATATTATCTCTATGTGACAATCAATCTAACAATGATTGTCACAATGTTACATTATATTTCAATTTATTCAGCATTGCATTCTGACATTACAAACTTGGGGTTTAATATATCATTTATAATATTCAATTTTATTTTTATTTTTATGTTTTTATATTGGGTTGACAATATTAGGGAGTAATATTTGATTTATAATTCATAATAGTGATATTTAATATTAGAGTTTATAATATTAATGTTAGGGTTTATTATATTGGGTTTTAAAATATTAGGGTTTAATACTATGATGTTGAAATGCTAAAAAAAATATATCAAATGTCACATTTTGATAAACATTGTCTCAATATGACAATGAATTGGACAATTATTTTCACAATTTTAAATTGCATAGCAACTTATCCTACTGGGATTATTGTGTTGGGTTTTATAATATTAGGGTTTAATATTGTGACATCAAAATGGTACAAATATCTATCAAATTTCACATTGTGACAAACATTGTCTCAATACGACAATCAATCTTACAATCATTGTCACAATTTTACATTGCATTACAATTTATTCAATGTTTCATTTTTACAATACAAAACTAAGATTATTATTAGGGTTATATTTTAGGGCTTTTTAATATTAATCCTAGGATTAAATATTATTCACTTGGACTAATAGTCCCTTGGGTATATAATATTAATTCATTGGTTTTAATTATTATTGCAACATTGTATTGCAACAAACGTTGTTTCAATGTGACAATCAATATGACAATCATGGTCACAATGTTACATTACTGTGAAATTTATTCAACATCGCATTGCAACATTACAAAATTGGATTTTCATAACTCGGTTTATATTATTTGAGTTTTTAATGTTGGGTTTTTAATATTAGAATTTAATATTGAGTTTATAAGTGATAAGAGTGAGGCTTGACATTAGGGTTTCTAATATTAATCTTAAGGTTTTTTATATTGGGTTTTATAATGTTAGGGTTTAATACATTAAAATGGTACAAAAACCTATCTAACATTGCATTATGACAAATATTGTCTCAATATGGAAATAAATGTGACAATCATTGTCACAATGTTACAATGCATTGCAATTGAATCAAAATTGCATTGCTACATTTCAAAACTGAGGTTTAATATAAGGGTTTTCAATATTAACCATGGGGCTTAATATTATTCCCTTGGGTTTATAATATTAATTGCTTGGTTTTATAATATAAATAATCCATTGGGTTTATTATTCCATTGAGTTTATAATATTATAATCCCTTGGATTTATAATATTAATATTACATTGGGTTTATTAATCCCTTAGGTCTATAATGTTAATCCATATTATGTATAATTATATATTTGGGTGTGTGATTTTAGGGTTTATAATTAATATTGGTTACAAAAATCTATCCAACTTCACATTGTGAAAAACATTATCACAATACGACAATCAATCTAGCAATCAACATTATGACATTACACTGAAACTTATTCAACGTCACATTGTTACATTACAAAACCGGGGTTTAATAGTAGATTTATAAGATTAGGGATTTTTCAATATTGGGTTTATAATATTAAGGTTCAATATAGGGTTTATAATGTATAAAGTTAAGGTTTATAATATCAATCCTAGGGTTTAAAATATTAATCAATCTAATAATTATTGTGACAATTTTGCAATGCATTGCAATTTATTCAATGTTGTAATGTTGCATTACAAAACCGATATTTAATATTCGATTTATAATATTAGATATTTCTAATATTAGGATTTTAATATTAATCCCGAGGTTTTATATTATTCCCTTGTATTTACTGTTATGTAACCATCTCAAGGAAAGATAGAAAAGATAGATCAACGCCTTAGAATTCAACCTCTTCGAGGGGGCAACCTCCTTTACATTACATAAATGAACAATTCTTCGATGATTCAAATGACAAAACCTCGTTTCTATATATAGGAGTCTGAGGAGTCACAATATAATCCAACCGACCTAACAATAATAATATAAAGCCACAAAAATAACAATAGAGGGATTCCATGGGGCACAGAAATAACAACATGGGGGTAATAGGGCACAACAATATAAATAAGGGGTATAACTACAATAGTAATGGGGTAATCACTAGTATTATAGGGACCCAACATGCCCCTCTCCTTCAAAAAAGTGTTGTCCTCAATGCTTGAGTAGTTCTGGATACTTCTGCATAAAATTCTCATCCTCCCATGTGGAATCTTCAATGGATAAGTTCTTCCACTTGATAAGATACTCTGAAATTGATCGATTTCGTAGCTGTCGAGTTCTTGTTTCTGTGACTGCTTCCGGTTCCAATATAATTTTTCCTTCCTCGTCAAGTTCTAGCAATATTGTTTGAACTAGGAGCTTGTCGCCTATAACCTTCTTTAAACATGAAACATGGAAAACTCGACGCAATCAAGAAGCTGCAGGAAGCTCCAATTTGTATGCCATAGTACCAATCTTTTGCAACACCTTGTACGGACCATAATACTTTGGTGATAATTTATTATCCTTCTTAGCTTGCTTTAGGGACATTTGCTTATATGGTTGTAGCCGTAGGAATACCCAATCACCTACATCAAAACTTCTTTCACTGCGATGTTGATCTGCCTGTTGTTTCATTCTATTTTGTGCCAACACAAGGTTATCCTTTAAGAGTTGGAGGACTTGTTGTTGATGTTCGATGTGATGTTCCACTGCCTGAACCTTAGAATTTTCTCTTAAATATGATGTGATGGATGGTGGTTGATACCCATAAAGTGCCATAAATGGGGTCATTTTTGTTGCTGTATGGAAGGAAGTGTATACCACCATTCAGCCAGAGGCAACCATTTGACCCATTGTGTCTGTTTATCAGATACAAAGCAACGAAGATATCCTTCCAAACATTTGTTTACTATCTCAGTTTGCCCATCAGATTGAGGATGATAAGATGAGCTATGAGCTAACTGAGTACCAAGACAAGAAAATAATTCTGTCCAAAAATTTCCAGTGAAAATGGGATCTCTGTCACTTACAATAATCTTTGGGTTTCCATGTAGCTTTTGAATTGTTTCCATAAATGCAGTAGAAACTGTACTGGCTTTAAATGGATGTGATAATGCACAAAAGTGTGCATACTTGGTAAGTCTGCAACTACCACCATGATGACACTCTTTCCCTCAGACTTGGGTAAACCTGTGATAAAATCCATTGAAACCTCCTCCCAACGTTGGCTTGGAATGGATAAAGGTTGTAATAGACCCGGTGTCTTAATTGTTTCAACTTTATTTTGTTGGCAAACCAAACATTCCGCCACAAACTTTCGAATATCTGATTTAAGGCCATCCCAAAAAAATTCCTTCTTAACCCTGTGGTAAGTTTTTAAAAATCCTGAGTGCCCTCCTAAGGGAGAAGTGTGCAATTCCATAAGAATCTTTTGTTTTAGCTGGGAATTCTTACAGAGGTATAAGCGATCTTTGTACCATAACGAATCATTTTTCCAGCTAAATGTATCAGACGTACTGGAATCTTGTTGTAGCTTTCAAATAAGTGCCCACAGTTCTTCACCATTCTTCCATTCCTCCCTTGCTTCATTTATCCAATTTGGTTGGATAATAAAAATGGCGCACAACAATGCTTCCACATCCTCATCCTTTCTTGAGAGTGCATCTGCCACCACATTTTGCTTCCCTTTTTTGTAGATGATTTCAAAGTCATAACCCAACATCTTTGTGACCCACTTTTGTTGCTCTTCAGAGGATAATCTTTGTTCTAAAAAGTATTTAAGGCTATCATGATCCGTTTTTACCTTGAAGTGTCTTCCCATTAGGTAGGGTCACCATTTCTTAAGTGCATGGAGTATTGCCAACATTTCCTTCTCATAAATAGCTTTGATTAAAAAATTTCCCTTGATTGGACGACTTTCAAAAGCAATGGGTCTTTCATCTTGCATTAGAACAACACCAATTCCATTTCTTGAAGCATCACATTCCACAATAAAGGTTTTTGTGAAGTTCGGTGTAGCTAAGACCGGTGCTTGGCACATTGCCTCTTTAAGATGTTCAAAGGCCTTTGTTGCTTCCGGAGTCCATGAAAATGCATCTTTCTTCAATAATGTTGTTAGAGGTGCTGCTATTCTCCCATAATTCTTAACAAATTTGCGATAATACCCTGTCAACCCAAGAAATCCTCGTAGATGCTTTATGGATGTGGGGATTTTCCATTCCTTAATGGCTTTAATTTTGCTAGGGTCTACCTTAACTCCTTCATGAGATACAATATGACCCAAATATTCCACCTCCTGGACTCCAAAGAAACATTTGGATCTTTTTGCATATAATTGTTTCTCCTCCAATAGTTGTAGCACCTTGTCAACATGTTCAACATGATCCTTCCAAGACTTGCTGTAGATTAGTATATCATCAAAAAATACTAACACAAATTTTCTAAGGAATGGTTTGAAAATTGAATTAATCAAACCTTGAAATGTTGAAGGTGCATTGGTAAGGCCAAAAGGCATGATCAAAAATTCATAATGACCCTCATGAGTTCTAAATGCCGTTTTCGGAATGTCTTCAATCTTCATTTTGATTTGATGATATCCCGAACGAAGATCCAACTTGGTGAAGCAAATTGATCCATGCAATTCATCCAGTAATTTGTCAATGACTGGAATGGGTAACTTATCTTTAATAGTGAGCTTGTTGAGCTCCCTATAATCCAGACACATGCGCCATGATCCATCCTTCTTGTGTGCCAATACTACTGGAGCAGAGAAAGAACTTTTACTTGGTTGAATTATACCAGCCTCTAGCATTTCTGCAACCATACGTTCAATTTCACCTTTTCGGACATAGGGATATCTGTACGGCCTGATGTTTGGAGGAACACTTCCTGGAATCAGATGGATAGAATGATCATGATCACGCATAGGTGGGAGACCTTTGGGAGTCTCAAATACCTTGGAATGATTTTCCAGGACATTTTGGAGATCTGGAGAAATAAATGATTCCGATGTGGAAACATCTAGAGAACATAATTGTGCAATTACACCTCTTTGCTCCTTTTTTAGAAGCTTTGTCATACCATTAGAGCTGATTATCTTTCCTGGTTTCCGTGCAATACCCCTTAATTCAACTTCCTTTCCTTCTGTAGAAAATTTGATGAAAAGTTCTTGAAAATTAAAAGCTATTGTACCCAAGGATTGTAGCCATTGGACTCCTAGTACAACATCAGCACCTCCCATTGGAATGGAAAGCATTGGGCTAGTCAATACATATTCTCCCATGGATAGCTTGATATTATGGCACCTTCCAGAGCAATTTATTGTTCCTCCATTTTCAATCATCACTTGACACTTTGGTGCTGGATATAAGAAGCAATTCAATTCTTTTGCTACCCTACAATGAATAAAATTGTGGGTGCTTCCTGAATCAATCAACACTATTACCTTTTTCTTCTTGATTTGTCCTTTTATCTTGATGGTTTGAGGAGTGGTATTTCCCGCCAATGCATTAAAAGATATGGTCGGATTTATTTGTTCTTCATCTAGGCTTTGTTCCTGGAGTATATCTTCTTCTTTTGACTTTTCTTGCTCCTTTTCTTCTTCCTCTTCACAATCTATGTAGAATAATTTCTTCTCAGCACACTTATGACCTTTAGTGTATTTGCTATCACAACTGTAACAAAGCCCTTTTGCTCTTTTTTCTTCCAATTGTTATGGTGTCAACCTTATAGGTTGTGGAAGACTAGGGGCAACAACACTTCTGTCTTTATAGTTGTGAGTGGTATGCTTCCTGGTTGCCATAATTTTGCTTTCCATTTTTCTTGCTAACCTGAATGCCTTCTCTAATGAATCAGGTTCCCAAAGGCGAACATCATGTTGGATATTATCCTTTAAAGACCCTATGAACACATCAATCCTATGCTCCTCTGGGATATCTTTTACCCTTATGTTCAATTTTTGGAACTCCTCAATGTGCTCCGTTACTGAACCCTTTTGTTTGAGACTTACCAATTGGCTAAAAAAAGTGTTGCTTTTTGTATCTTCATAATGTGCTATCAATTCTTCCGTAAAAATTGCCCAAGTGATAAATTTTTTACGAGAGCAAATCCATTGATACCATACAAACTGATTTGGTTCCAAATATACAGTTGCCATACATACCTTTTGTGTGTTTTGCACATTATTGAGATCGAAGAACTGATCCATCTGTGATATCCATGTGGCGGGATCCTTGCCATCAAACTTCCTCATATCGATTTTTGGAATATGGTGAGTCTTCAATCCAACATTAGCGTTTATGGAATCATGATTAACATTTGTTTTGTTCTCATCATGAGTTTCCTTTAGTACCCTTTCACCCTTACGGACCATTTCTTGTAGCAACTTATTCATATTTATCTTCAATTCGTCCATGTCTGTCTTCAAATCTATCTTCAAATCATCCATCTTAGATTCCACATCAATCATATTAGCTTCTACGCCTTTCTTTAAACAGTCCATCTTAGCTTCTACACCTTTCTTTAAACCATCCATCTTAGCTTCTACATCTTTCTTTAAACCATCCATCTTAGATTCTGTTCCTTTTTGTGCAAGGGACAGTTGTTGCACTTGGTCTTGTAATTTTGATATATCATGTTGCATTTCTTCCTCTTCTTCATGAGTCATGCTAGAGCTTTCAGGTTCCTTACTAGGTGTTTGCATTTTCTTTCCTCGGGGCATCAGTTACTGATAATAATTCTCTACTATGCCCTTTGAATTCCTTCAAAATAAATTTTCAAACCAAGCTTAAGCAAAAATTTAAGAAAATCTACACACCTTTTTTCACTTTGTGCTCGATATTGCCTCTGATGTACCTCTGTACTTTCCAATCATCTACTTCTGAATTTGTGAGATGTAGTAGCCCTCTGTGTCCTCTTTCCAATGCCACAAGTCTGACACAAGTTAGATTCTCCAAGGAAAAGTTAGTGAAATCTCCCACAGTGACTTGCTTATAGACTAGTTCAGTAGAGCGAACTTGTACGACGTGCCACGAGTCACTGTTTCAACCTTTGGATCTGAAACACACATGCAAGAAACTACATTCCGTTCTCTTTCTGTAACTTCTTACGAAATTTCAATCCGATCCCCAGAGAGAAAGTTATGACGATTTTCCCCAGGTCACCTGTTTTAAATGTAATTTAGGAGTCTGCAAAAAGACCAACTTCCTCAGATCATATCTCCGCAAATATCACACGAAAAGATCTGAAATTCGCACCCAAGGTTCAACGCGATTTATTCTCAAATGGGTTTTTTTTGCAACTTCTGAAACGTCACAGAAAAAATTTATAGAAAAAATGCCAAGATGACATGTTTGGAGCAGCGAAACCCTAGAATCCAAAGCTCTAATACCAAATGTTATGTAACCAGCTCAAGAAAAGATAGAAAAGATAGATCAACGCCTTAGAATTCAGCCTCTTTGAGGGGGAAACGTCCTTTACATTACATAAATGAACAATTCTTCGATGATTCAAATGACAAAACCTCTTTTCTATATGTAAGAGTTTAAGGAGTCACAATATAGTCCAGCCGACCTAACAATAATAATATAAAGCCACAAAAATAACAATAGAGGGATTCCATGGGGCACAAAAATAACAACATGGGGGTAATAGGGCACAACAATATAAATAAGGGGTATAACTACAATAGTAATGGGGTAATCACTAGTATTATAGGGACCCAACATTTACAATCCATTAGGTTTATACTATTACTCCCTTGGGATTAATGTTTGTCACAATCTTGCATTGTGACAAACATTGTTTCAATACAACAATCAATTTGACAATAATTGTTGCAATATTACATTACATTGTAATTTATTCAAAGTCACATTGTGATGTTACAAAATTGGGGTTTAATATATGGGTTTATATTATACAAGTTTTTAATATTGGTTTTATAATATTAGCGTTTAATATTTGGTTTATAATTTACAATAGTGAGGTATTAAGGTTTATAATAATATTAATCCTACAGGTTTATAATATGAAGCCCTTTGGTTGATTAATTCCTTGGGTTTATATTATTATTAATAATTAGGGTTTGTAATATTAATCCTTTGGATTCATAATATTAATCGCCTGGGTTTATAAATCCCTTGTGTTTTTAATATTAATTCCTTGGTTTTATTAATCCCTTGGTTTTATAGTATTAATAAACCCTTGGGTTTATTGATTCCTTAGGTTAATAATATTAATCCTAAGGGTCTGTAATATTCATTCCTTGGGTTAATAAGATTAATCTATGCGTATGTAATCTTGATCCCTTGGGTTCATAGTATTGATCCCTTGGATTTATAATATTAATAATCCCTTTATTTTTTAATATGAATAATTCCTAAGATTTATTAATCCTCTAGCTTTATAATAGTAATCCATTGGGTTTATTAATCCTTTAGGTTTGTAAGATATATGCCATGGGATTATAATATTAAGAATCCATTGGGTTTATAATATTAATGCCAATGATTTATAATTTTATTCCGTTTGGTTTATAATATTAGGGTTTAATATTGGCTTGATAATATATAATAGGGAGGTTTGATATTAGGGTTTATATTATTAATCTCATGGTTCTTTATATTGTGTTTTATAATGTTAGGATTTTATATTAGGTTTTAGTACATCAAAATGACACAAAGATCTATCCAACATCACATTGTGATAAATGTTGTCTCGATACAACAAGAAATGTGACAATGATTGTCACAATGTTACAATGCATTGCAATTTACTCAACATCCCACTGTTACATTACAAAATTGGGGTTAAATATTAAGGTTTTTAATGGTAGGTTTTAATATTGATATGAGGGCTTAATATTATTCCCTTGGTTTCATAATCCCTTTGGTTTATAATATAATAATCCGTTGGGTTTATTAATCTCCTGAGTTTATGATATTAGTCATTCCTTGGGTTTATAATATTAATATTCCCTTGGGTTTATTAATCCATTAGTTTTATAACGTTAGTCCCTAATATGTATAATTATATATTTGGGTTTATAATATGCATTTGAGGTAGAAATATTCCATCCAACATTGCATTGTGACAAACATTATCTGAATACAATAATCAATCTAGTAATCATTGTCACATTGTCAAATTACACTGCAACTTATTCAACACCACATTATTACATTACAAAGCATGGGTGTAATATTAGGCTTATAATATTAGAGTTTTCAATATTGATTTTAGAATATTAATAATCCCTTCGGTTTATAATAGTAATCCTAGTGTTTAAATTCATCATGTTTATAATATTAATGCTAGGGTTTATTAGATTAATCCTAGGGTTTCATATTTATCCTCTTGGGCTTAATAGTAATCTTTTGGGTTTATAATATTAAGAATCCATTGGGTTTATTAATTCTCCGGGTTTATAATATTAATCGCTTAGGTTTATTAATCCCTTGGGTTTAATATTAACTCCTTGGGTGTATTAATTCCTTGGGTATATAATATAAACCCTTAGGTTTATAATATTTATAATTCCTTGGTCTAATTAATCCCCTTGGTTTATAATATCAATAATTCCTTGGGTTTATTAATATTTTCATATTATAATATCAATACCAAAGGTTTCTAATATTAATCTCTTTCATTTATAATATTAATCACTTGGGTTTATTAATCCCTTAGGTTTATAATATTATTAATCCCTAGGGTTTATTAATACATTGGGTTTATTAATATTTATAATTGATTGGTATATATTATTAATCCCTTGGGTTTTATTAATATGAGTAATGTAACAGCTCCATGTAACACCACATGAAAATGCATGGAGTTATAATTTGTTTTATACAATTTACCCTTGAGTAACTATCCAAATTACTATTTGAGATTCATCATTAACCATTAGATATAATCTTCATCATTACATAGAGTAACTTTAATAAAGGAATAATAAGTTACATAACCATTAACAAACATTGTTGTAGCATATTAGCATAAACTTTTTGATGTAGCCTTACATCATTTTCATGATTCCTTTAACTAGGTTAGTTAATCGCATACTTCATATTATAAACATTAGCTCATGCAAGGAATCTGGATCATAAAAGTAGCACAATGACCAACCACATCATTAGACACTGATATACCATGGAAACCCATCGGGTGAAAACCAACAAATATTTAATTTTATTATTAAATGGTCAAGAGGATGTTCACCCCTCACTTAATGGATCGTAAGGGATTCGATTCCTTGACCATTTTAATAAAATATTTACAAATAAATATCATTTAAATACAATATATCTACCAAGAGACTATTACAATCGCCGTTATATGATTTATCGATGAATCTTCCATCTCTTTGTCTTTGTGGTATGGTTATTTCATTAGTGGGATATCCTACATCTAACATTCCTTCCACTTATATAGACCATTACTCTATTGTTTTCCATAATGTTAAAAAAAAATAATCTTTCTCATATGTCGTGGTCCTTGTTATAACTGCTATTGTCAACAACTTTTGATATCATGATTAGATCAAATGTTAATAAAGCCAATAACAAATCTATACTATCCATACTTCAACATCTATTCATGGGCATACATGAAATGTAAACAAAATATCGTGACATGCTTCCTTTAACAACACTACTCACGCATTAATTATAAGTATATAATTATCAAGGCATGTCTATAAATAAATACCGCATTACTATTATCCTCCTCACACAAGCACACATTGTTTTCCAAAGGAAAACCACTACAACTGTCTATTTTCTTTTAAAGGATACTAACATCTTAGCTTTGATCTTCATTCATGTAATTAGATAAATTTATTCAAAAGTAGCTATCCCCTTAGATATTTCTTTGTTCATGGAACTATGTAATATTTCTAACACCATAGATATTATTAATATGCATGCAAATGCATGTCCCTTTCCAAATGTAAGCTAACATATTTATTGTGTACAATTATATGTTTCTTTTCCAAAGTCTAATATAACATAGTTACCGATAAAATGACAAAATTACAAATTACCCATTTTGTTTGGGGCATCATATTTTTTACACTTGAAATTTTCTTATGTATCAAGTATGGACAAATTTTTTTAAATGTTAGTGATTTTCATGCTAATTTTGAAAATTATTCACACTGCATCAACACATTTTTTTAGAGGACTTATTTTTCACAATTTAATCTTTTTTATGTATCAAGTATGAGCATTTTTTTAAATGTTAGTGATTTTCATCTCGATTTTGAAAAGTGTTGATGCAGCATCAACCTTTTTTGATTAGAGGGCTTATTTTTTACACTTTAAATTTTCTAATGTATTAAGTGTAGATACATTTTCTAAATGTTGGTGATTTTAATGTTGATAAAAAAACATAAAATAAAATAAATTAAATGAAAAAAATATTAAATATAAAATAATATATAAAAAGAAAAAAAAAAATTGTCATAAATATATATATATATATATATATATATATATCAAAAAGAAAATAAATAAAAGGAAAATATTTCAAAAAGACATATAATTTAATGGAAAAAAATTAAAATATAATTAAGAAAACACATCAAGAACATTTTTTTTAAAAGTTAAAAAATAAATTAAATAAAATTAAATTAAACAAGGAAACAAAAAAAAAAATCCATGTTGGGCAGCCTAGGTCGATTCTCGGAGGTTGCCAAGTCGACTTTGGGAATCAACCTAGGTTGTCCTAGGTCATGGTCAGTAAGGGCCGTGGGGCTTTGGGCCTGAGCAGGGTGACTCTCTACAATGCTGCCCTACCTAGGCCTCGAGGATTTGCTCCCTGGGCGATCAAGGCCTAACTTGGTCATTATAGTCTCGGGCCTCGAGCCTGGGCGAGATGGCGTTGCAGAGCACAACCCTAGCTGGGCCAGGGGGGTGGCGCTATAGAACACAACCCTACCCAAGCCTAAGGCCCCATAGCTTGGGGGACCATGGATGAGGGCAACCTAGGTTGATTATGGAAATTGGCCTAGGCTGCCTAAGGGGTAATTTTTTCTTTTTCATTTTTTTTAATTCATTTTTTATTTTCATTTTTGATTTTTTTAATTTAATTATCTGGTTTTTATTTTTGTTAAATATTTTCATTTATTAAATTATATATTTTTTAAATGTTTTCCCAGATATATATATATATATATATATATGTATATGGTCATGTTTTTAATTTTATTTTTTATGTTTTATTACTTGTTATTACTTTAAAAAAATTTATTTTATATTTTTTGAATATTTGAAATTTTGTTTTCTTTTGTATATATATATATATATATATATATATATATATATATATATATACACACACACACACACACATACACATATACATATACATATATATAATTTTTTTTTTTTGTAGGGTCTGTGTTAATGCTTGACTACCAACTTGGCCCCATTATGTGTAATTCGATCGATGATTTCAAAATTTTCATTATAATGAATTGTCTAGCCCCACAATGTGTGAATTTCATGGTTGGTCTTTAAGTTTTCATTATAATGGGTTGACTTCATCTCACAGCGTGTCAATTTGATGGTTGAATTTTCAATTTTTGTTGCAATGTTTGAAGTTGTCTTAGGCTAAGATTTTAAAATTGTCATAAATTTAGCATTTAAAAAGTAAAATACTCTTGGTATAATAACTCTTTCATTTAGGTTATCATTTTTAGAATTTTTTTTAGTCATAAAATTTTTCCATAATGTCATGCTTGAAATATTTTGAAACCCTAAGATTTTTTTGTAGTCATAATCTTTGGTTTTAATTCCATGGTTGAAAATTATCAAGATTTTAATGTTTTTCTAAGTGATGATATTTTGTATTTAATGCTATGGTTGAAAACAGTTATAAGTTTTTTTTCTTTAATATCATGCCTAAAAAATGTTGTAAGTTTATCGTTTTTCAAAGACATTATATTTAATCTTTAATGTCACACCTAAAAATCATTGGAATTTTAAGGCTTTTCAAAGGCATGATAGTTTATCTTTAATGTCATGCTTGAAAATCATTGGAAATTTAAACTTTTTTAGAGTCATGATATTTTTATCTTAAATGTCATTATTAAAAAATGTTAAAAAATTACTGTGAAGAAAAAGAAGACGACATTATTCTAGCATGAACACTTTCATTTTTTGGGGTGTTTTCTCCACAAAAGAAATTGTTTTTTACTGCCATTTTTAAAAAATATTGAAAAATTAACTCGATTTTTTTTTTTTTATTCCAACATCAATATCTTTCATTTTCAGCCCATTTTTTTTTTTTGCGATATTTTGGCTATAATCTTGTTTTGAGGTCTCGTTTGATTGGAAACTTTGTTATATAAAAACTAATCCTTTTTCACGAAAATTTATGTTTATCTTCAAAAGCATAACAAAACAATTATATTCTCCTTTTTATGTAAATATATTTATACTTTTTCCAAGAAATCTATCATAATGGCTTATTATTTTCATGCAAAGTAACATAAAAAAATCAAGACAAAGCAACATATTATTTTACAAGAACACTAGCACATTAGCTAACTTATTATGTACATAACCACCTACTATTTTCAAGAGAACTAACATCACGACTATTGTTTTTAGCACCTCTCCAGATATTATTTTCCAAAATAAATCATATTCATAATAACTATCTCTTTTATGTATATGTAATGCATATTCCTCTAACACATAATTCATTGTTTTTGTGCATATTTCTTTTAAGGAATTCCAACATGAAGTAGTTGTACTTTTCTTGCGGGAAAAGAACATATTCTTTTTAAAGAGCTCAACTCAATGTTTTTTTTTTGTGTTGTGTTTTTTAATGCATGTAAAGGACGTATTCCCTTTAAAAAAATTAATTAAAATAATATTCTTTTACCATGAATTTTTTCTTTACTTATCTTTGTATGCACCCTTTCCAAGATAATTCACACTTTATTTTCTTTTAGATGTCAGAATATTCGAATTGCAAATTCTTTTTCCAAGAAAACTAATTCAATAGTAACCATGTGCAGTGGCTATCATTTTTTTAGTGAATACATAAACTTTCCACAACAATTGTGATTCCCTCTATGAATGCAAACTACATTTCTCTTTTCCAGAAACCCAATACAATAATGCATGAGAAAAAAAAGTTTCTCTTCTCAAAAAAATATAATACAATGGTGGATGAAAAAAAAACTTTATTCAGGAAACTATTATAACAATTACATAATTTTTTTTAAATAAACCTGGTTACTTGTATTTCCATACAATTGATCCTTAAACAATTTTTTCATGAACATAACTTGGTTTCTCTATCTTTCTACATGCAAGTTTCTCATGCTTCCCTTTCAAGAAATTGTGATAGATAACCATATTTAATGCATAAAAACTAGGAAATAATAAAAATTTTAACTTAACCTTTTATGAAAGTAAATCAAGAAGTTGATATCATTCATTTAGCCAGGAAATATTTTCAAGAGAACTAACATACAAAATTTCTTTATCTACACGTAAAAACATATTTTCTATATCAAAACAACTTTCCCTTTTGTGCATGTAACATGTGTTTTTTCTTGTGACATAATCACCCTTACTTCAATGAACATAATATTTTCAAGAAACAAAGATTTGTTCTTGTTCTTGTATGAACAAGATTCATATGCATATTTTTAAGAAAAGAATCTTTATTTTTTTTTATCAATTCATGCATAAAAATCCCATGAAATCTTTCAATAAAATAACCCCTTTTTTTATCATTTTATACACATAGGATGCATAAGTAATATTTCCCAAGAATATTACAAAAATATCCAATCTTATATTTTCTTGGGCTTATAAAATTTTAAATCTTTTCAAATATTAGTCTCATTAAATAATGTTTGACTTTTTTTCCTAATCCGTGCAACATTTTCAAGAGAATGAACTTCTAGATGCATGGTATCTAATTTTGCATGCAAACATATACTTATTAGTCCCTGCCATCTGGCATTCGGCAGGGACTATAGTAATCGATCAGGGTGCAAACATATACTTATTTTCTAATAGAAATATAGCATAATATATACTAATCCCAATCACATATTTTTCCAAAAAGAAAACTAATCACAACAACTAATGTTCGTGCATGTGAATCTATATTATTTCTTAAGAAAATAACAAGACCTTGTTAATTATAAAAAGCATAGGCACACATATTCATCCTTAAGTAAAAAACAATACTTCTTCAACTTTTAATGAATATGAAAATATGTTTGTTCTTACGAAAATAAGAAGGCTTCTTTAACATTTTAAAGAAGCATATAAACATTTGTTATTCCTTAATAGAACAACAAGCATTTTTGAAATTTTTACTAAATATTTCTCTAACAAATGAAGAGTCTAACAACTAAATTGTTCCATAAAAAGAGGAAATCCAACTTAATCTCTCCATGAGATATGCATAAATAAAATTTTGCAAATTTAATCCCATTATTAAAACAATAGCATCTCTTCTACTCTCAAATGAAGCAAGATCTTTTGGGGATTCATGCATCTATTATATTTATAAGGCCACATCACATGTAATAGCATGAGAGATAAAGTAACGTAATAGTAAAGGTAAGAAGCCATATGATGAGGGCATGACTAGCCACATGAGTATCTTACTAAGCCTTGCTGAGATTTTTTCTAGCAGTTATAATGTTGAATTTCTACCTCAGTAGCTCGACTATGCATCCAAGATCAACGCGTTCAATCATTCTCAACGATTCCTCCAATATTAGAATTAAATGAATTTGGTTGAGTTATCTCCTCTAGACTACAATATTTTCTTACATCCATCCAATTGTTTCTTGACGAGTTCTTATTTAGAAGATCTCTATGTGGGACCAGTTTCATTTTTCGAAGATCCGTTGAGTTTTAGTTATCCATAAAATATAATACTCTATAAATTTTACATTGACTAGAAATATGGAAGAATCAAGAATCATTTTAAACTTCTAATTGTTTCTTCATGATAACCACAACCTAAGAATGGAGTGACAAGACATCAATCTAGTTAAAAATAATATTTCTATGAACATTGAATGGATATTACCATATATCTACAGTGAATGAGAAGTTTGGTTATTAATTAAGTGATTCTTGTCACTCATTAAGTTTTTGATATTTTCACTTGGTAATTATATCAGTATTTTATAGGAGCTTGTACATTACGGATATTACATACTTCCCCTATAAAACTGTACATCATCCTCGATGTTCATCCCTCACTAGGACTTAACTTTCACTCATGACACAACATCTTAAAAAACCCAAAAGGGGATCCTTCACCTTAAAAATGAATGATTTCATTTTGAGGAAATACTTGTAAGAAAAAAACATAACATTTTATCAATAATCATATGCAATTTCTACATTCGATCACTTTGAAAATGTTCAATTTTGTAGAAATAAATACAAAATTCCTATATTAAGTTACCATTATTTACTAAGTACTATTGGAAACCATGATTTTCTTACGTAATAAGTTAAATTGTAGATGGTTTCACAACCTCCTTAGCAAGCACCCTGTAATATATGATCAACAAATTCAACATAGTCACATTAGTCACAATATTTCAATCAAATCAATTACTCTTAAATATCAATTATTCATGCAATTTCACGTAATATTTTAACCATATTATTCCACAAGTACTTAAAGAGCACCAACCCTCTAATAATGAAAATGATAAATCACTGCACCACATTCAAAATGTCTCAGCTCTCGCTAAAGACATCCACACAGTACTTCTACAAGTACTCAGAGAACACTACACCTAGCTCTCTAATCATCCAAATTATCATTAACTTCATCATGTGCGTACTATCCTAGACCTTGTTAAGTCATTTAGAATATTATTAATACAATAAAGGAAGTTACACTTCCAATAATTCCTTTCCGAGCACTAGGATCCTTTCTTATTAAGATGTACACAAAATAATTTGCACAAACACATAGAAAATTCACATTTAACACATCATTTATTTGTTTAGTTAACTTGTTCTACTTTGAGAAACAAAGTGGTAAGAGAATTCTCCTCCAAACTAATGGAAACCAGTTTCCACAACCAGATTGAGCCATTTTTACATCTAGATAGTTCCTTGACATATACCATACCGAGTCTACAATGGAATTCCACTAGCTAGCGAAATCAATAATTACAATCACCATGCAGGGTCCAATACAGGATTCTCCTTGCTAGCGTCCTGCGTATTCCTTGGACAACATCCCCTCCATGACAAATTTTTGGGCCTCCTCCAATAGCCTCCAATATCCATAGAGAGTCCTAAGGCTTTTTCCACTCTCACCATCTTGGCCAACACTTTTCCCTTACTGAGATCATCTATCTCTAGGTGGAGGAAATGGGGGAAGGAAACCACCATCAACCCTTCTAGGCAGGTAATCTTTATTAGCCTAAGGCCTTATGGCCTTTCATAACTATCCATAATTGTATGGAATGTGAAATTATCTTTATGGTGTTTTTCCATTGTAATTTACATAACTAATCATTTTCATATTATTATTAAAGAAAAGGAACATTTATGTACATCATGCATTCATGCTAGAACCTTAGCATGTGTCCCACAATATGTAAAGGGAAATTGATAGGAAAAAATAACTATGATCACATGTTATATAAGTAATATTTATTTCAAAATAACCATCATGGAATTTTTAGAAGAACATTACCATATTTTATATATCATAACATTATACTTTCTAATTTGCAGTTACCAACAGAGAAACGTAGGATGTTACTACCATAATCACTTATTTACAAATTGCAATAAGCTTTAATCAAAACCAAGTCATGCATATAATTTTTAGTATTTAATTAAGCAGAACGAACTAATCAATGCTGCAAACCATCTTATTGCAGCCATGACAGAGAATCAATCAACAACTAGCTATTACTGTCAAGTCTCATTACTTGACTCATTGTTTACTTTTAACATCTAAAGGGGTTCTTTCAATTTCTTTAATTTTTATTTTTTTTTCCTACTTCAAGGACATTCCCCATATTTTACATTCATGAATTCACTCATTATAAGTAGTGCATTGTAACTTTCTTCATTTTCATTAAATGTATCATTGATATTTTCATATTCACGAAGGTTTCCAGTCAACTCTCACTTTCACTAGTGAGTGTTAATGATTATTCATGGGTGAAACATAGGTTTTATTGTCTTTTATCCTAAAAAATGTTGAAATGTCATGAACACAATTTTACAAGAGACATTATTACTTACTACTATTTAATGCATTTATAAACATGCATCATGAATATCATGTCAAATGTAGTCTACTGCATATTTCGATAGGTAGATTGTTAGAATCATACCTGAGATGATGCCAACTAGTTTCATACCTCTATTTATTTTCCTCTTATCAATTACCAAAAGGTGCTAGTGTTTCAATGTGGCTCACATACTACTTGTAACATCCCCCAGTAACCTCTCATGAAATTATAAAAATTGTACACAATTTACTTATGGGTAATTATCCAAATTACTATTCCAAATTCATCATTAACCATTAGATGGAATATTTATCATTACATAGAGTAACCGCATTAAAGGAATAGCAAGTTTCATAGCCATTAACAAAAAATGTTGTAGCATATTAACATAAAATTTCTAATGCAACAATCCATCATTTTAACGATTCCTTTAACTAGATTAGTTAATCACATACTTGATATTATAAACATTATCTCATGTAAGGACTGAACATCATAGAAGTAGCGCAACAAGTAACCACGTCATTGTCCACCAATCTAACTTGGAAACCCTATAGGTGAAAAAAAACAAAAATTTAATTTTGTTATTAAAAACTCATGAGGGTGTTCTCCCCTCACTCAATGGATCATAAGGGAGACCGCCCCTTTACCATTGTAATAAAATATTTATAAATAAATATCATTTAAATACAAAATATCTAGTTAGAGGCTATTATAAGTATCATCATGTCATTTATCAATTAATCCTAAATATTTATGTGTTTGTAGCATGGTTCTTCCATCAATGGAGTATGCTATAGTTGGCATTCCTTCAACCTACATAGACCATGAGCCTATTGTTTTTCATAATGTTAAGCATAATCCATAATTTGCATACATCACGTTCCTCTCTACAACTACTATTGTGAGCAACCTTTCATATTATGATTAGATCAAATCTTAATAAAACCAATAACAAATCTATACAAGCAATGCTTCAACATGTATTCATGTGCATACATGAAATGTAACCAGAATATCATGACATTCTTCCTTTAACAATATTGCTCATGCATTAATTATAAGCATATAACTAGCAAGGCATGTCCATAAATAAATAACAAAGTACTATTATACTCCTCACAAAAGCACCCATTCTTTTCAAAAGGAAACCCACCACAATTGTACATTTTCTTTTAAATGATACTAGCATCTTAACTTTGATCTTCACTCATGTAATTAGATAAAATTATTCAGAGGTAGTTATCCCTTAGCTATTTATTCTTGAATGCAATTATGTAATATTTCCAACACCGTAGATATTATTATTATACATGCAAATGCATGTCCCTTTCGAAAGTAAAATTAACATATTTATTATGTAGAATTACATGTTTCTTTTCGAAAGTCTAAAATAAGAACTAATTTTTTTTGCATCCAAATTTATGTTTCTCTTCAAATGTATAACACAACAATTATATTCTCCTTTGCATGAAAATATATTTATGTTTCTTTACAATAAGTCTAACATAATGTCTTATTGTTTTCATGCAAGAGTAACATAAATAACTTAGGAAGAAACAACATGTTCTTTGCCAAAAACACTAACACATTAGCTATATTTTTATGTACACAAACACCTACTCTTTCAAGAGAACTAACATCGAAAATATTGTTTTTTTTTACCTCTACGGAAATTACTTTCCAAAATAAATAACATGCATAATAACTGTCGCTTTTATGTATATGTAAATGCATATTCCTCAAAAACATATGTCATTATTTTTTGTGCATATTTCTTTCAAGGAACTTTGAAATGAAGTAGCTATACTTTTCATGCATGAAAAGAACATATCGTTTTTAAAGAACTCAAATCATTTTATTTTTTATTTTTATTATGCATGCAAAGAACCTATTCCCTTTCAAGAAATCAAATCAAATAATATTCTTTTACAATGTATTTTTTCTTTACTTATCTTTGTATGCACCTTTTCCAAGATAATTGACACTTTCTTTTCTTTTAGATGTAAAAATATTCGAATTGAAAATTCTTCTTCCAAGAAAACTAATTAAATAGTGACCATGCACAATTGCTATGGTTTTTCAAGTGAATAGATAAAATTTCCACAACAATTTTTATTCCCTCCATGAATGCAAACTACATTTCTCCTTTCGAGGAATCCAATACAAAAATGCATGCAAAATAAGCATTTCTATTCTCATAAAAATATAATACAAGGACGCATAAAAAAAAATCTTTATTAAGGAAATTATTATAAGAATCACATAACCTTTGAAACCCGATTACCTTTATTTCCATGCAATTGATTCTCATACATTCCTTTCATGAACATAAACTAGTTTTTCTATCTTTCTACATGCAAGTTTCTCATGCTCCCTTTTGATGAAATTATGATAGATAACCATCTTTGATGCATAAAAAATAGACAACAAGAAAAAGATTACGTAACCATTTATGCACCCAGATAAACAATTTTACATAATTCATATAGCTAGGGAATATTTTCAAGAAAATTAACATAGTAACATTCTTTATCTACACACAAAAACATATTTTCTATATCAAAATAAACTCCCCTTTTGTGCATGTGGAAATCGCCCTTCAATGCACATAACCTTTTGAAGAAACAAGCATGCGCTCCTGTTCTTATATGAACAAGATTCATATGCATATTTTTAAGAAAACAATCTTTATTTTTTTTGTAAGTGTTGCACAAAACTCCTATGAAATCTTTCAACAAAATAACCTTTTTTTATCATGTTATATAGATAGGATGCATATGTAATATTTCCCAAGAATATGACAAAACTATCCTATCTTATGTTTTCCTAGGCTTATAAACTTTTAAATCTTTTCAAATATCAGTCTCACTAAATCATCTTCACTTTTTTTTTATATAATCTATGCAATATTTTCAATATTATAAACTTTTAGATGTGTGGTAGCTATTTTTTCATGGAAACATGTACTTTTTTCTAAAAGAAATTTAACATAATATATATTAATCACATGCATGCAACTACATATTTTTCCAAAACAAAGCTAATCACACCAACTAATTTTCGTGCATGTGAATCCACGTTCCTTCTTAAGAAACTAAAATGACTCCTTTAACTTTTTACTACATTTGAACATAGACTATTTCTTAAGATAATAAAAAGGCCTTCTTAACTTTGTAAATGCGTAGGTACACATGTTCTTCCTTAATTAAGGAACAAGACTTGTTTAATTTTTAATGCATGTGAACATATGTTCTTTCTTAAGAAAATAACAAGGCTTCTTTAACATTTTACTACATATGAACAATTATTCTTCCTTAAGAGAAAAACAAGACTTTTCTAACTTTTTACTACATATTTCTCAACCGCATGAAGAGTCTAATTATTATGTTTTTTCTTTCTATTTTTTTTCGCAAACAACTATGTTGTTTCATACAAAAATAAAATCCAACTTAATCTCTACGTGAGGTATGCATAAATAAAAAATTTCATATTTAATACCATTATTAAAATACTATCATCTCTTCCACTCTTGAATTAATAACACTAGGTTGGGAATTCATGGATCTATTATATTTATAAGCCCATTTTCCATGTAAGAGTGTCACGGATTAAGTAACATAACAATGAATTTATGAGGGCATATGATGAGGGTGTGACTATCCACATGAGAATCTTACTAAACCTTGCTGAGAGTTTTTACATGGGTTGTAATGATGAATTTCTACCTCTATAGGTTGACTATGCATCAAAGATCAATGCCTTTGGTCATACTCAATGATTCCTCCTTCATTCCCATAACTAAATGAGTTTCATTGAGTTATCTCCTCTGGACTGCAATCTTTTCTTCCCTCTATCCAATTGTTTCTTTACAAGTTCTAGTCTAGAAGATATCTATGTGAGACTGGTTTAATTTTCCAAAGATCCATTGAGTTTTTGGAACCCTAATATACAATACTTTAGTTACAGTGCTCAACGACATGGAAGAATCAAGAATTCATTTAAACTTCTAACTATTTCTTAATGCTAGCCACATCCTAACAATTGAGTGACCAAGCATTCATCTAGTTAAAAATAATATTTTTATGAACATCAAATCCATATTAACATAGATATATGGGGAATGATAAGTGTGGTTTTGATTCTTGACACTTGTTAAATTTTTAATATATTCACTTGGAAATTATATTAATATTTTGTGGGAGCTTGTACGGTAGGGATATTACATACTATCTTGGGTCCCTATAATACTAGTGATTACCCCATTTCTATTGTAGTTGTACCCCTTATTAATATTGTTGTGCCCCTATTGTCCCCATATTGTTATTACTGTGCCCCATAGAATCCATCTATTATTATTTTTGTGGCTTTATATTATTATTGTTAGGTCAGCTCGGTTATATTGTGACTCCTTAGACTCCTATATATAGAAAGGAGGTCTTGTCATTTGAATCATCCCAAAATTGTTCATTTATGTAATGTAAAGGAGGTTGCCCCCTCGAAGAGGTTGAATTTTAAGGCGCTGATGTATCTTTTCTATCTTTTTCTTCAGCTGGTTTCATAACATTTGGTACCAGAGCATTGGATTCTAGGGTTTCGCTACTCCAAACAGGTCCTTGTGGCATTTTCGCTATAACTTTTTTCTACGATGTTTCAGAAGCTAAAAGAAAAACCCATTTGAGAAGACATCACGATGAAGCTCAGGTCCGAATTTCAGAGTTTTTCGCGCTATATTTGCAGAGGTATGATCCGAGGAAGTTTGTCTTTTTGCAGACTCCTGAATTACATTCCAAACAGGTGACATGGGGAAAATCATCATAACCTTCTCTCTGAGAATCAGATTGAAATTTTGTAAGAATGTACAGAAAGAGGACAGACTGTAGCTTCTTGTATATATTTTTTAGAGCCAAAGGTCAAAAAAGGGACACGTGGCACGTCGTACAAGTTCGCTCTACTGAATTAGTCTATAATCAAGTCATTGTAGGAGATTTGGCATAACTCTTCATTGGAGAATCCAATTGGGGTCTGACTGGTGGCATTGGAAAGAGGACACAGAGGGCTACTATAGGTCACAATTTTAGAATTGGATGATTCGAAATTACAGAGATACATTAGAGGTAATATCGAGCTCCTACAAAGTGAAAAAAGGTGTGTAGATTTTTAAAATTTTTGCTTAAGCTTGGTTTGAAAAAATACTTTGAAGGAATTCAAAGGGCATAGCAGAGCATTAGTATTGGTAACTGATTCCCCAAGGAAAGAAAACACAAACACCTAGTAAGCAATCTGGAAGCTCTAGCATGACTCATGAAGAAGAGGAAGAAATGCTACATGATATATAAAAATTACAAGACCAAGTGCAACAAATTTCACTCTCACAAAAGCTAACAAAAGCTAAGATAAATGGAGTGGAATCTAAGATAAATGATGTGGAAGCCAAGATTGATGATTTGAAGATAGATTTAAAGGCAGATTTGACAAATTTTCTACAAGAAATAATTACTAATGGTGAAAGGGGAGGAAAGGAAACTCATGATGCAAACAAAGGAAATGTTAATCATGATTTCATAGATTCTAATGTTGGATCGAAGACACACCATATTCCAAAAATCAATATCAAGAAGTTTGATGCCAAGGATCCCGCAACATGGATATTACAGATGGAACAATTTTTCGATCTCAATAATGTGCAAAACACTCAAAAGGTACGTATTGCAACTTTATATTTGGAACCAAATCAGTTTGTATGGTATCAATGGCTTTGCTCTCATAAACAATTTATCACTTGGGCAATTTTTGTGGAAGAATTGATAGCTCATTATGAGGATACAAAAAGCAACACTTTTTTTAGCCAATTGATAAGTCTCAAAAAAAAGGGTTCAATAATGGAGCACATTGAGGAGTTCCAAAAATTGAACATAAGGGTAAAAAATATTCCAGAGGAGCATAGGATTGATGTGTTCATAGGTTCTTTAAAGGATAATATCCAACATGATGTTCGC
This sequence comes from Pinus tabuliformis, assembly GCA_031772625.1. Lineage (NCBI taxonomy): Eukaryota > Viridiplantae > Streptophyta > Pinopsida > Pinales > Pinaceae > Pinus > Pinus tabuliformis. The sequence goes on from CM062817.1 coordinate 779,436,801, forward strand.
CTTTGGGAACCTGATTCATTAGAGAAGGCATTCCGGTTAGCAAGAAAAATGGAAAGAAAAATTACAGCAACCAGGAAGCATACCACTCACAACTATAAAGATGGAAGTGTTGTTCCCGCTAGTCTTCCACAACCTATAAGGTTGACACCACAACAATTGGAAGAAAAAATAGCAAAAGGGCTTTGTTACAGTTGTGATAGCAAATAGACTAAAGGTCATAAGTGTGCTGAGAAGAAATTATTCTACATTGATTGTGAAGAGGAAGAAGAAAAGGAGAAAGAAAGGTCAAAAGAAGAGGATATACTCCAGGAACAAAGCCTAGATGAAGAACAAAGGAATCCAACCATATCTTGTAAAGCATTGGTGGGAATTACCACTCCTCAAACTGTCAAGATAGAAGGACAAATCAAGAAGAAAAAGGTAATAGTGTTGATTGATTCAGGAAGTACCCACAATTTTATTCATTGTAAGGTAGCAAAAGAATTGAATTTCTTCTTATATCCAACACCAGAGTGTCAAGTGATGGTTGCAAATGGAGGAACAATAAATTGCTCTAGAAAGTGCCATAATATCAAGCTATCCATGGGAGAATATATATTGACTCGCCCAATGCTTTCCATTCCAATGGGAGGTGCTGATGTTGTATTAGGAGTCCAATGGCTATAATCCTTGGGTACAATAGCTTTTAATTTTCAAGAACTTTTCATGAAATTTTCTGTGGAAGGAAAGGAAGTTGAATTAAGGGGTATTGCAGGGAGACTGGGAAAGATAATCAGCTCTAACGGTATGATAAAGCTTCTAAAAAAGGAACGAAAAGGTGTAATTGCACAATTATGTTCGCTAGATGTTTCCACATTGGAATAATCCATTTCTCCAGATCTCCAAAAAGTCTTCGACAATCATTCCAAGGTATTTGAGACTCCCAAAGGTCTCCCACCTATTCGTGATCATGATCATGCTATTCATCTGATTCTAGGAAGTGTTCCTCCAAACATCAGGCCGTATAGATATCCCTATGCCCAAAAGAGTGAAATTGAACGTATGGTTGCAGAAATGCTAGAGGCAGGTATAATTCAACCAAGTCAAAGTTCTTTCTCTTCTCTAGCAGTATTGCTTCACAAGAAGGATGGATCATGGTGCATGTGTCTGGATTATAGGGGGCTCAACAAGCTCACTATTAAAGATAAGTTTCCCATTCCTGTCATTCATGAATTACTGGATGAATTGCATGGATCAATTTACTTCACCAAGTTGGATCTTCATTCAGGATATCATCAAATCAGAATGAAGACTAAAGACATTCCGAAAATAGCATTTAGAACTCATGAGGGTCATTATGAATTTTTGGTCATGCCTTTTGGCCTTACCAATGCACCCTCAACATTTCAAGGTTTGATGAATTCAATTTTCAAACCATTCCTTAGAAAATTTGTGTTAGTATTTTTTGATGATATACTAATATACAACAAGTCTTGGAAGGATCATGTTGAACATGTTGACAGGGTACTACAACTATTAGAGGAGAAATAATTATATGCAAAAAGATCCAAATGTTTCTTTGGAGTACAACAGGTGGAATATCTGGGTCATATTGTATCTCATGAAGGAGTTAAGGTAGACCCTAGCAAAATTAAATCCATTAAGAAATGGAAAATCCCCACATCCATAAAGCATCTGCGAGGATTTCTCGGGTTGACAGGGTATTATCGCAAGTTTGTTAAGAAGTATGGGAGAATAGCAGCACCTCTAACAACACTACTAAAGAAAGATGCATTTTCGTGGACTCCAGAAGCAACAAAGGCCTTCGAACATCTTAAAGAGGCAATGTGCCAAGCACCTGTCTTAGCTACATCAGACTTCACAAAAACCTTCATTGTGGAATGTGATGCTTCAGGAAATGGAATTGGTTCTATTTTAATGCAAGATGAAAGATCCATTGCTTTTGAAAGTCGTCCAATCAAGGGAAAGTTTCTACACAAAGCTATTTATGAGAAGGAAATGTTGACAATACTCCATGCACTTAAGAAATGGTGACCCTACCTAATGGGAAGACGCTTCAAGGTAAAAATGGATCACGATAGCCTTAAATACTTTTTAGAACAAATATTATCCTCTAAAGAGCAACAAAAGTGGGTCACAAAGATGTTGGGTTATGACTTTGAAATCATCTACAAAAAAGGGAAGCAAAATGTGGTGGAAGATGCACTCTCAAGAAAGGATGAGGATGTGGAAGCATTGTTGTGCGCCATTTCTATTATCCAACCAGATTGGATAAACGAAGCAAGGGAGGAATGGAAGAATGACGAAGAAGTGTGGGCACTTATTCGAAAGTTACAACAAGATTCCAGTATGTCGGATACATTTAGCTAGAAAAATGATTTGTTATGGTACAAAGATCACTTATACCTCTGTAAGAATTCCCAACTAAAACAAAAGATTCTTATGGAATTGCACAGTTCTCCCTTAGGAGGGCACTCGGGATTCTTAAAAACTTACCACAAGGTTAAGAAGGAATTTTTTTGGGATGGCCTTAAATCAGATATTCAAAATTTTGTGGTGGAATTTTTGGTTTTCCAACAAAATAAAGTTGAAACAATTAAGACATCGGGTCTATTACAACCTTTATCCATTCCAAGCCAACATTGGGAGGAGGTTTCAATGGATTTTATCACAGGTTTACCCAAGTCTGAGGGAAAGAGTGTCATCATGGTGGTAGTTGACAAACTTACCAAGTATGCACACTTTTGTGCATTATCACATACATTTAAAGCCAATACAGTTTCTACTGCATTTATGGAAACAATTCAAAAGCTACATGGGAACCCAAAGATTATTGTAAGTGATAGAGATCCCATTTTCATTGGAAATTTTTGGACAGAATTATTTTCTTGTCTTGGTACTAAGTTAGCTCATAGCTCATCTTATCATCCTCAATTTGATGGGAAAATTGAGATAGTAAACAAATGTTTGGAAGGATATCTTCATTGCTTTGTATCTAATAAACAGACACAATGGGTCAAATGGTTGCCTCTAGCTTAATGGTGGTATAACACTTCCTTCCATACAACAACGAAAATGACCCCATTTATGGCACTTTATGGGTATCAGCCACCATCCATCACATCATATTTAAGAGAAAATTCTAAGGTTCAAGCAGTGGAACATCACATCGAACATCAACAACAAGTCCTCCAACTCTTAAAGGATAACCTCGTGTTGGCAAAGAATATAATGAAACAACAGGCAGATCAACATCGCAGCAAAAGGAGTTTTGATGTAGGTGATTGGGTATTCCTACGGCTACAACCATATAAGAAAATGTCCCTCAAGCAAGCTAAGAAGGATAATAAATTATCACCAAAGTATTACGGTTCGTACAAGGTGTTGCAAAAGATTGGTACTATGGCATACAAATTGGAGCTTCCTGCAGATTCTTGATTGCACCCAGTTTTCCATGTTTCATGTTTAAAGAAGGTTATAGGCGATAAGCTCCCAGTTCAAACAATATTGCAAAACTTGACAAGGAAGGAAAAATTATATTGGAACCAGAAGCAGTCACAGAAACAAGAACTCAACAGCTACGAAATCAATCAATTTCAGAGTATCTTATCAAGTGGAAGAACTTATCTGCTAAAGATTCCACATGGGAGGATGAGAATTTTATACAGAAGCATCCAGAACTACTCAAGCGTTGAGGACAACAATTTTTTGAAGGAGAGGGGCATGTTGGTTCTCTATAATATTAGTGATTACCCCATTACTATTGTAGTTGTACCCATTATTAATATTGTTGTGCCCCTATTATCCCCATATTGTTATTACTGTTCCCCATAGAATCCCTCTATTGTTATTTTTGTGGCTTTATATTATTATTGTTAGGCCAGCTGGGTTATATTGTGACTCCTTAAACTCCTATATATAGAAAGGAGGTTTTGTCATTTTAATCATCCAAGAATTGTTCATTTATGTAATGTAAAGGAGGTTTCCCCCTCGAAGAGGCTGAATTTTAAGGTGTTGATCTATCTTTTCTATCTTTATCTTCACCTGGTTTCATAACATGCTACCCATCTTAAAGGGAACATTGTCCTCCATGTTCATCTCTCACTAGGAAATATCATTTCTCATGATACATAATTATAAACAACCCAAAAGGGGATACTTCCCCTTCAAAATGAATGATTTCATTTTGAAGAAATACAAATAAGCAGAAACCACAACGTTTTGTCAATAATAATATGCAATTTCTACTTTCGATCACTTAAACATTATTCAATATTCAAAAAATAAATACAAAATACCTATACCAACTTAACATTACTTACCAATTACTCTTCAAAAACATGGTTTTCTTATGTAATAATTTCAATTGCCGGTTATTTCAAAAAATCCACAACAAGCACCATATAATATATGATCAACTAATTCAAATAGTTCCATTAGTCACAATATTTTCAATCAAATGAAATACACTTAGATATCAATCATTCATGCAATGTCAGGTGATATTTTAACCACAGTACTTCAACAAGCACTGAGAGAGCACCAACCCTCTAATCATCAAAATTATAAATTATTGCACCATGTCACACTATCTTAGATCTAGGTAAACACATCCACACTATAGTTCTACAAGTACTTAGAAAGCACCTAGATATCTAATCATCAAAATGAAATGATTAATAACTACACCATGTGCATAGTATCTTCGTGCTTGCTTGACATTCAAAATATTGGTAATAGAATAAAGGAACTTACACTTCCAATAATTCCTTTCCAATTAATAGGCTCCTCTCTTGTCAAGATGTACAAATATTTTTTTTTTCACAAACACATTGAGGATTCACATTTAACACATCATTTATTTGACTAGTTAACTTGTTCTTCTATGAGAACCACAATGGAAAAATAATGAAGTTAGTTTCCATAGCTTGATCAACCCATTTTCACATCCAGATAGTTCTCTGACATAGACCATACTAGGTCTATTCTTGAATTCTACCTTCCAACGAGCTCAAGAATTCCAATCACCACATAGGGTTCAATACAAAGTTCATCTTTCTAGTGTCTTGCCTATTCCTCAAACAAAATCTCGCCTATGAGGAATTTAGGGTCTCGTCCAACATGCTCCAAAATCAACAAGTTGGCTTAGGATTTTTCCATTCTCACCATATTGGCCAACTCCTTTCCCTTACTGAGATCATCTATCCCTCAGGAGACGAAATAAGGGCAAGAAACCACCATCAACCCCTCTCAGTAGGTAATATATATCAACCGAAAACCTTATGGCCTTTCACAACTATCCATAACTATTTGGTAGGTAAAATTTTCTTTAGCACCTTTCCCCACCATAATTTACATAACTAACCATTTGCATATTATTATTAAAAACAAAGGAACATTTATGCACATCATGCAGTCATGCTTGACCCGTAGCATCAATCCCATAATATGTAAAATGAAATTGATAGGAAAACATAATTGACATCACATTTCATATAGATAATACTTATTTCACAATAAACATCATCCATTTTTAGAAAAACATTACCATATTTTGTATATCATAACATTACATCCTGTAATTTTCAGTTGCAAATCATAGTGCAATGTTTTACTTTTCACAATTACTTATCTTGCTAGTAAGCTAACCCTACTTAATCACATCAACAAAATTAGCTACAATTGTTTTATAATAAAATCATACCTTCTACAAAATATTGTTATGCACAAACATCCTCCACATGTTAAAACAATGTTTCCATAGAGTTATTTTCCCAAAACAATAGTTAAGAGAATAATACTTTAATCATCAGGATTCCCATAATTTATAATTCATGCAACACTTCATTCCATTTATGAATATGCATTCAATCAACAAGAATTAATGTATACCAACGATTACGAATTTTGAACAAAAAAGGTTATCAACATCATCGGATTACTACTATCATTAAATTGATAGAACCATCTAGTTAATCGCTTTAATGACATTATTATATCATGACCCAAGTTCTTGTCACCTTCATTAAATTTTAGTCGTCATATGCATCTTTCAAAGAATTACTCATTTTCATAATCATTTTAGTTTGATTCATACAATACTGTCATGCATAAAGGTGTATGAAAATATTCATTAATATGTAAATGTTAATAACACTTTCGGTAACAATCCAAACATTTCAAATTTCCCATAGTGTATTGTTACAAACAAATCAACATAGGAAGTAACTAGCATAATCACTTTTTTACAAGTCGCAATACGCTTTAATCAAAACAAATTAATGCATATAAGTTTTAATAGTTAATTATGCAACATTAACTAATCAATCCTACCAACCATCTTAATGCAACCATGATAGAGACTCAACCAATAATTAGATATTCCAATCAAGTCTCATTACTTGACTCAATTTTCAATTTTAACATCTAAATGGGTTCTTTAAATGCCTTTAAAAAGTTATATTATCCTTATTCAAGAACATTCCCCATATTTTACATTCATGCATTCACTCATATTAAGTAGTGCATTGTAACTTTAGTCATGTTCATTAAATGTATCATTAATATTTTCATATTTACAAAGGTTGGTAGTTAGCTCTCACTTTCAGTACTGACCGTTTAGGACTGTTCATAGGTGTGACAAAGGTTTTATTTTCTTTTATCCTCAATAAGATTCAAATTTCATGAACACAATTTTGTAGTGGAATTTATTACTTACTACCTTTCAATGCAGTTATAAACATGCATCATGCATCTCATGTCAAAAGTAATCTACTACATATTTCGATATGTAGATTGTTAGAATCATACATGAGATGCTTACCACTATTATCATACATCAATTTATTTTTTGCTTATAAATTCCAAAAAGGCCTTAGTGCTACAACTTGGCTCTGATATCACTTGTAACATCACGTGGTAGCATCGCATGAAAACGCATGGAATTATAATTATTTTACACAATTTACCGGCAGTTAACTATCCAAATTAATATTCAAAATTCAAATTAACCATTAGATATAATCTTCATCATTACATAGAGTAACTTTACTAAAGGAATAGTAAGTTACATAACCATTAATAAACACTATTGTAGCATATTAACATAAATGTTTTGATGTAGCCTTGCATCATTTTCATGATTTCTTTAACTAGATTAGCTAATCACATACTTGATATTATAAGCATCGGGTCATGCAAGGAATCCATATCATAAAAGTATCACAAGAGTAAACCACATCATTAGACATTGATATACCTTGGACACCCCGTAGGGTGAAAACTGGAAAACATTTAATTTTATTATTAAACACCCATGAGGGTGTTCACCTCTCACTCAACGACTCGGAAGGAATTCCATCCCTTGACCATTTTAATAGAGTATTTACAAATAAATATCATTTAAATATATCATATCTAGCTAGAGGCTATTACAATCATCATGATATAATTTACCGATGAATCCTCAACATCTATGTCTTTGTGGTTTCGTTCTTCCAATAGTGGACTATCCTGCAATTGTTCTTCCTTCAACCTGCGTATACCATTAGTCTATTATTTTCCACAATGTTAAAAATAATCCATCTTTTACATACGTTAGAGTTGTTTCTACAACTAGTTATTACTATTGTTAGCAACCTTTGATATCACCATTAGATCAAATGTTAACAAAACCAATAATAAATCTATACTAGAAATGATTCAACAACTATTCATGTACATACATGAAACTTAACCAAAATATCACGACACGATTCCTTTAACAACACTTCTCATGCATTAATTACAGGCATATAACTATCAAAGCATGTCTATAAATGAATGACACATTCCTATTATCCTCCTCACACAAGCACACATTCATTTTCAAAGTAAAACCATTACAATTGTCCATTTTATTTTAAAGGATACTATAATGTTAGCTTCGATCTTCATTCATGTAATTAGATAAACTTTTCCAAAAGTAGCTATCCCCTTAGCTATTTATTTCTACATGCAACTATGTAATATTTCAAACACCACAAATATTATTATTATACATGCAAATGCATGTCCATTTCTAAAGGAAAGCTAATATATTTATTGTGCATAATTATATGTTTCTTTTCTAAAGTCTAATATAACAACTAAACTTTTTTGCATGCATATTAATATTTCTCTTCAAAAGTTTAACATAAGAGCTATATTCTCCTTTGCATGCAAATATATTTATCTTTCTGTCAATGAATTCTATCATAATGGATTATCCTTTTCATGTAAGAGTAACATAATTAACTCAGCACAAAACAACATATTATTTTCCAAGAACACTGGCACATTAGCTACCTTTTTATGTACATAAACACCTAATATTTTCAAGAGAAGTAACATCATGACCATTGTTTTATACACCTCTACAAATATTCTTTTCCAAAAGAAATCATATGCATAATAACTATCCCTTTTATGTATATTTAAATACATATTTCTCTAACACATAAGTCGTTGTTGTTCGTGCATATTTCTTTTAAGGGATTCCAATAGGAAGTATATGTAATTTTTATGCATGCAAAGAACATATTCTTCTTAAAGAAGTTAACTCAATGTTTTTTCTTTTGCTTTTTTATGCATTCAAAGAACCTTTTCACTTTAAAGAAATAAAATCACACAATATTCTTTTACTATGCAATTTTTCTTTAGTTATATTTGTATGCACCCTTTCCAAGATATTTGACACTTTTATTTCTTTTAGATCTAAAAAGTTTTGAATTGCAAATTATTCTTCCAAGAAAACTAATTCAATAGTAACCATGCATAGTGGCTATAGTTTTTCAAGAAAATATATAATCTTTCCATCATAGTTGTTATTCCCTCCATGGATATAATATTATTCACTTCTCACGAAAATATAGTACAATGATGAATGGAAAAAAATTATTTATTCAAGAAACTATTATAAGAATCACATCAAATTTTCAAAGGAAACTTGGTTACTTGTATTTCCATGCAATTGATTCTCATACAATCATTTCATGAACATAGACTGCATTCTCTATCTTTCTACATGTAAGCTTCTCATGCTTCCCTTCCAAGAAATTATGATTGATAACCATTCTTAATGCATAAAAACCAAGAAAAAATAATAAGGTTAAGTTAACCTTTTATGCACCTATATAAAGAAGTTGACATAATTCATCTAGCGAAACAATCGTTTCAAGAAAATTAACATAATAAATTTGTTTATCCACATGAAAAAGCATATTCCTATATCAAAATAACTTCCTCTCTTGTGCATGCGAGATGTGTTTTTTTTCTAACACAATCGCCCTTACTTCAATGCACATAATATTTTCAAGAAACAAGAAAGTGTTCTTGCTCTTCCATGAACATGATTCATATGCATCTTTTTAATATTTTTTATTTTTTATTTTTTTATCAATTCATGAAAAAAACTCCTATGCAATCTTTGAACAAAATAGCCCATTTTTTTCATCTTTTTATACACACAGGATGCATCTTTAATATTTCCCAAGAACATGAAAAAACAATCCTATATTATATTTTCTTGGGCTTATAAACTTTTAAATCTTTTCAAAGATTAGTCTCATTAAACTATCTTTTTTTTTCCATAATCCATGGAATATTTTCAAGGGAAAGAGCTTCTATATGCATGGCAGTTATTTTTTCATCCAAACAAATACTTCTTTTCTAAAGGAAATTTAGAATAATATATATTAATCTCATGCATGAAAATAAATATTTTTCCAAAAGAAAACTAATCACAACAACTAATGTTCGTGCATGTGAATCTACGTTCTTTTGTAAGAAACTAAAATGAATCCTTTAACTTTTTACAACATTTGAACATGTGCCCTTTCTAAGAAAATAACAAGGCTTCTTTAGCATTTGACTGCATATGACCATTTGTTCTTCCTTAAGAGAACACCAAGACTTTTCTAACTTTTTACTATATATTTCTCTAACACATGAAGAGTCTACATCATATATATATATATATATATATATATATATATATATATATATAGGCAAACAACTACGGAAATCCAACTTAATCTCGGCATGACATATGCCTAAGTTAAAATTTTCATATTTACTCCTATTATTGAAATAATAACATATCTTCTACTCTCGAAAGAATCGATCTCTTTTGGGCATTCATGTATCTCTTATATTTATAGAGCGATATCACATGTAAGATCTCGAGAGATAAAGTAACAAAATGGTGAAGGTAAGAAGGTGTACAATGAGGGTGTGACTAGCCACATGTGCATCTTAACAAACCTTGCTGAGAGTTTTTCCATTGATTATAATGATGAATTTATACCTCAATTGGCTGACAATGAATCGAAGATCAACTCCTTAGATCATACTCAATGATTCCTCCTTTAATCTTAGGAAGTAAGTGAATTTGGGCAATTTATCTCCTTTGGATTGCAATATGTTCTCACCTCCATCCAATTATTTCATGACAAGTTCTAGTTTAAAAGAGCGCTATAAGAGACTAGTTTCATTTTCCAAAGATCCATTGAGTTTTAGGAATCCCAAATATGTACTAATTTAGAAATTTTATAGTGGTCATCGATATGGAAGAATCAAGAACCTGTTTAAACATCTAAGTATTTCTTGATGCTAACCGCAACCTAAAAATGGAGTGACAAGAAAACAATCTAGTTAAAATAATATTTCTATGACATCGAATGGATATTACCATAGATCTACAATGAATGAGAAGCGTGGTTATTACTTAACTAATTCTTGACACTCATTAAATTTTTAATATCTTTACTTGGTAATTATATTCATATTTTATAGGGGTTTGTAGGATAGGGATATTACAAGTAATCCCTTGCATTTAAAATATTAGTCCCTTGGATCTATAATAAAATAATCCCTTGGGTTTATAATATGAATAATTCCTCTGGTTTATTGATTCACTGGGTTTATAATATTAATCCATAGCGTTTATTAATCCCTTTGACTTTTAATAATTATCCCTTGGGTTTATAATATTAAGAATCCCTTGGGTTTATAATTTCAGTCCTTTTGGGTAATAATATTAGGGTTTAATATTGGATTTATAATTTTTAATAGTGAGGTTTCATATTAGGGTTTATAATATTACTATTAGGGTTTTATATATAATGTGTTATAATGTTAGGGTTTTATATTATGGTTTAACAAATCAAAATGAGACAAAATCTATCCATCGTCACATTGTGACAAACAATTTCTTAATAAGGCAATCAATCTAACAATCATTGTCATTATACGATAATACCCTGAAATTTATTAAACCTTGCATTGTTATGTTACAAAATTGGGGTTTAGTGTTAGTGATTTTTAATATTAGGTTTTCAATATTAGTCGTAGGGTTTAATAATATTCCCCTGGGTTTTTAATCCCTTGAGTTTATAATATTAATTCCTAATATGTATCATTATATATTTTGGTATATAGTCTTAGGGTTTATAATATTAATATTAGGTACAAAAATTTGTCCATCATCGCATTGTGACAAACATTGGCTCAATACAACAATCAATTTGGCAATGATTGTTGCAGTGTCACATTAGATTTCTTATTCAACATCACATTGTTACATCACAAAACCGAGGTTTAATATTTAGGTTTATAATTTTATGGTGTTTATATGGTTTATTATTTATAATATCAGTGTTTATAATATTAATCCTAGGGTTTAAAATATTAACCAATATGACAATCATTGTCGAAATCTTTATACTCCCTTGGGTTGATAATATTAATATTAGAGTTTATAATACTAAGCTTTATAATTGTAGGGTTTACAATATTATTGTAAGGGTTTATAATCCATTCAGTTTATAATATTAATAATCCATTGGTGCTAATAATCACTTGGATTTATAATATTGAGAATCCTTTGCATATATTAATTGCTTTTGTCTATTAATCCCTTGGGTTTATAATATTAACCCCTTGGGTTACTTAATTCCTTGGATTTATAATATTAATCCCTTGGGTTTACAATATTTAAAATCCCTTGATTTTAGTAATCCCTTCTGTTTATTAATCCATTGAGTTTATCAAAATAATCCATTAGATTTATAATATTAATCCATTAGCTTTATTAATATTAATAATCCATTGGGTTAGTAATATTAATCCCTTTGATCTATAATATTAATAATTCCTTGGGTTTATTAATCCGTTGGGTTTATAATATTAATCCCTTGGGTTTATAATATTAATCCTTTGTGTTTACAATATTAAAAATACTTTAGGTCTATAATATGAATAATACATTTGGTTTATTACTCCTTTGGGGTTATAATATTAATTCCATGTATTTATTAATCCCTTTGGATATAATATTTATCCGTTGGGTTTACAATATTTATAATTGCTTAGGTTTATAATATTACGAATCCTTTTGGTTTATATTGTTAAACCTAAGGGTTTATGTAATACCTATTCATGCGTAAAGAATATCTACTAAAAAAAAAACTCTAATTACAATGATATTTTAGAAGAATCTATGTACAAAATGATTTCTTTGATACTGATGCTCATGATAGTAATCAAACTAAATACTTTAGTTTACAAACAATGCTAGACTAAGAACAAAATATTTTCTTAATACAAAGAAAATGCTTACTATTTTGGGATCTCATAGTCATATAGGGTTCTTAACTGTGTTTATAATTATCATCATTTATAGATACATTAATCAAGACCTTGACAACTCCACTTTGGGTTTGGTGACAATATGTTGATCCATAAATTTTATAATACAATGCCATGTCCAAATTGGAATGAAGATTAAGTCTTCCATCTATGCGTGATGAGGGGTTTCCACCTGTCCACCTAGAACTCTATAATTTCGATTGGTTTCTTACTCGATTATGACTGTAGATGTGTTTAGGGTTTGTATCCAATGAAACTTCCCTTCTTCACACATTTGATTGTAGCCACCCAACTTTTCCTCCTATTTGACTCATCATTATTCACCGAACATTCCTATGAAGGTTCTCGATTGGTTCAATGCTTTGGAAAGAAAATTCCTATGGAATTTCTTTTTGTAGGTAACTTTATGTTTTGCACTCGAATAAGATTTTAATATTATTTTTCCATTTCCCCCACATGTTAACTGACTCAACTTTCGCTTCCTTCTTTCCCATGATTGAAAGAACATGAGTTGAGATTTTTTTTTTCATACAAGACCTTTTCCTTCTTTTCATCATGGTTCTAGGAACATATTGATACTTCTAGTCATGCGACCATTTCCTGTTGGCATATTTGCTACATTGAACTACTTATCTTCCTTAAGTTCTACTACTAGGGTTTTCCATTTGGAAGGTTACATTTTTTGTGACTCTACTATAGGCAAATTCCTACACCCTCATCTTCACTTGGTAAGCATGCATTCCTTTATCTACAGGAAACTTATGGGTCCTTTTGATTTCCATAGGTGAGAATTTAGCTTCGAGTCCTTATGGAGAAGCAATATCTTAGTTTTACCCTAGTCATAGCTATTTTCCAACTAGGAGTTTGCACCAAGAATCCGTCGACACCTTATTTGGAGTCCTAGAGCGAATTGCAGATCCTTGCTCACCTGCAACTTGGTCATATGAGTACCATAGTCTATTTGCTGGGGCAGAGCCTATATGTTTTCTTATTTTTTACTGGAAACCCATGTTAACGTATATTCTGTTTAAGTTTATACTATTCTTAGAACCCGAGTGTGTGGGTTAACTATGTGTAATACTATGTAATGATTAATATTAATTAGAGGAAGACATTATATATTAAGTGTGTTGGTTTATTGGAATTTTGTTTTTTCATTGGCTATAAAAATTCTATTATAAGTTCAGAGTAGCTCTATTTTATATCTTTCAGTATTGTTTCGTTTTTTATTGAAGGTTATATTGTTTGAAATTTAGGCTACTGAGTGAAACCCCCAGACATGAGTTGTTATTTATTCAAAATTATTAAGAACCTAAATGGTCCCAGACTACTGGCTCAACTCGGGTTGGCATGGTATTAAACCATTATCCCCTAACTGATTTGTAACCATTAATGTATTTCTTTTCACTGCTACACTCAATGTTTCAAAACATATCCCTTATCCATGTTCTAGTCTATGTAGTGATATCAGACGCTATAAATTTTTTAAGGGTTTAGCTATTAGTTTGTTGGAGCACTTCTTTTTTCTATTGATATGATCATCAAACCCCGTCACGGTCTGCAATCCAAATACAAGTTTTTTTCTTCAGATTACCACAACCACAACCCTACAGGTTTTGGGACTTACCGTAAGTGACTATTCTTTTTAATCTCAACAGACTCTTCTTTGCATTCTTTATCATTAATTTATATTTCCTACACCAGCCAAGGGTTACTCTTGCTATGATGTACTTACATAGTCCACTTTCAAACTATAAAGCTTGTTTGGGTTTCAATAAGACCCTGGTTCTATAAATTTCACCAAGTCATTTTCTTATAACATCATAGGCCCACACTTCAAGTGTGTAAACAATCATAGAGTCAAAAAATGTTTCCTTACCTAGTTAACTCACAATGTTGTCTAAATTTCTTAGAAAACAATGCTCTTACATCTAAGACTCCACTGAGATTTTACACTTAATAATGAATAATAATTCAAAAACACGGAGATTTAAATACTTATCTCTTCACTTAGGAAGTCAAATGTTTCACTTAGAGACCACTCCACTTAACTGTGTGAATGAAAATTACATATGTTTCTTCCCCCAAGCTTCAGTCTCCAAATCAGTAGATAGAAAATGGCCTTTATCATATTGAATTCTTTGGCATCAAGACCTCTTGTATAGCCGGAACTAACTAATTAGTTGAGGTCTCCATTGGTTCGTAACCTAAATCTAGAGTACCCCCTGCAGCATCTTGCCCCCTCTTTTCCCTTTCTGAGTTTTATCTCTAGGGTGAGGAATGTCACTGACTGTCTCTAACTGTTCAGGATCTGACAATCTCATTTTGGCTCTCTTGACAAAAATTTCCAAGAGTTGTAAATATTAAGTTGTTTTTAAAGAAATAAGAATAAAAGTAAAAGTCGTATACCAAACAACTTCTTACTTTCACCATGTTTTAACCTAAATCATTACCTACCAAGTTTGCATAGTAAAAAAATATTTACAGTACTTTGGGGGTGTTACATCTTCCCTCCTGGAGCTAAGCATTATCACTGATGTTCATTCCCACACTGGGAATAAATCTAGATATGTTTCTCTCATGAGAGTGGCAGCTTCCTAGGTGGCTTCTTCTAGACTAAAATTCGTCCATTGTACCTTAACCTAGGTGATAACTCATCTTTGAAACATTATTTCACTATTATTGAGAATACACAAATTCTCTACTAGAAATTCCTTATTTGGTTTGACCTATACCAACATTGACAATCAATTATTATTTTTACATGGTATGATAAATGTTTATGAATATGTTTATATGTATACATATATAAACAATAATTAATTAAATAACAATTTTATTTGTAACTTCACCTACATCTCTTCCTATTTAATAACATGCTTAATGTCATACACATACTTATTTAATAAATAAACATGAAAGACATTATGAAATCAAATGTGACTAGGTAGGGAAAGTTGGTACGCTACAAGCCCACTTGTTTCTAATATTTGGAAGTTACCACAATATTGGGGTGCCAATTTTGTACATCCATCCCATATTAAGGTGATATTCTAAGGCTTACTTCACACATACATATTATCCCCCACTCTAAACTTCTGATAGGTTCTTTTTTTTATTAGCATAAGATTTCTATCTGTCTTGGGAAAATTTTAGATTTTGACGTACTTTCTTTATTATTTGCTCCATTTCTACTAACATGTCAGGACCTAAAATTATTTTATCTTTGGAATGCTCCAATTAATAGGATCTCTACACTTCCTTCCATATAATCCTTTGAAGAGACTCATTTTCAATGATTCGTGATAAATGTTGTTGTATGTGAATTCGACTAGGTGAAGGTATTCCTCTGATTTGGGTGGCTGTTGCATGACATACATTCTTAACATAACTTCCGATACCTGGTTTACTCTCTCAATTTTTCCATCCATTTGAGGATGGTAGGAAGTGCTAAACTACACTTTGGTTCCAAATCCTGTAAAATGATCCTTCCAAAATGTTGAGGTGAACTTTACATCTCTATCTGAGATTACCACTCTAGGTATACCATGCAATAGAAATATTTCTCTCATAAAAATATCAACAATTTGTGAAGTCTCATATGTGGACTGTACTGGAATAATATGGTCGTTTTTACTCAGTTTATCCACCACCACCATAATGGAGTCATTATGTCATTTAGATTTGGGTAATCCAATTATCAAATCCAATATAAAAATTTCCCATTTCCATTCCAGAATTGGTAAATGATGTAAAAATCTTTTTGGGTATTGCTGCTCATAGTGAACAGTTTTTGATACCTAGGGTGAGGTGCATATGCACTTATATTAAATTTGTCTTGAATTATTTGTTTAAAAACCAACTAATTAGGGATGTACACCCTTCTTATAAAATTTAATAAATCATATTCATTTATTCCATACTCAGCATGATTATCAAACCTATCTGCGAACTTTGCTTTCTACCATAAAACAATGTACTCGGGATCCTTCAAGGTAGCCTCCTTAATCGGTTCGGAAAAGCTAAATTCAGATTGACTATAGGAAATTTCATACACACAACATACCTTCCAAATTAAAGTGTCAACTACTCTATTTTCTTTCCATTTTAGGTGCTTTATATCGAAATTGAATTCACACGGGAAAGTGATCCATCTAGCTTGATTTGCATTAAGGTTGGGATGTTTAAAAAACTAGTTAGGCTAATGTGGTCAGTCATCAGAATAAACTTCTTTCCTAGAAAATAGTGTCGCCACATATTTAAGGAATGCACTAATTTTGTCCATTCTAGATCATAAGAAGAATAACCTTTTTCATGATCTTTGAATATCTGAGACAAATATAATATCACCCTTCCTTCTTACATTAAAACTCAACCTACTCCTTCCTTCCAGGGATCACTACACACTACAAATTATTTTTTAGGGTCCACAATTTTTAACACATGGGCTTAGGTCAAAAAATTATTTAATTGATCAAAACTACACTGACAATCTATTGTCCACATAAAAAAAATTCCCTCCTTCTACGAGGAGGTTACAAGATAGGTTATCCTAGAGAATACTTTGATGAAACATAGATAGTATCGTGCCAAACACATAAAGGACCATATATATTCCATATCCTTAGGAATGAGCCATTCCATGATGGTTTTTATCTTCTCAGGCTCCATCGATAATCCCTAAACTAGATTTGGTCCTTGTAGAAGTCACATTTACTGTACTTAGTGTATAACTAGTCATCTTGTAAAGTTTATAGCACTATTTGGAAGTGATTCTTATGTTCCTCCAAAGTTTTTGAGTAAAGCAGAATATTGTCAATTAAAATTAGGACAAATTTAGCCATATAAGGGTGGAAGATGTCATTCACTAGGTTCATAAATGTTGCAGGAGCATTAGTTAACCAAAATGGCAACACGAAAAATTCATGATGTCCTGTTGACAGTGCTGGACCTGCAAACATGTCAAGGGATCTCCCTAGTAAGAAGTCCCAATTAGGCCTCATACCGTTTGGTGTAGAAGTCCTATGAGTGAGTCATATGGTAATGCCTTGACCTCAATTTTTCACAGAGGAAACTAAGATGTCTCTATTGGTAGCAAAGTTGTGACATATACAACAAATGAAGGAAGGTGCATGAGAGGTCCTAACACACGGGGGTTGAGATGGGTGCACCCCTTGGAAACCTATGATAACATGGAGTTAATAAGGGAACACACGAACCAAGATGCATCACAACATGGAAGGCAAGTTAGCTAGAAATCCAAAGTTATGGTTAAACCAGCAACATGTTTCAAAATGATTCATGCATACATACATAGAAGTAGCTATACATGCATGCGTAAGAAAGCATATACATATATCATTTAGAGTAAAATAATTGCTGAAATACAATACAACATATGCATCAAACGTACCGGCTCTTGTTATATTAATAAGTGTAATTTCCATTCTTACAATACATCTATGTCTAACTACTAGTTATGACAACAGAATGTTACAGCCACAACCGCCTGCTCCTCCAAAGAGATATACTAGCTCTACATAGTGGAGAAGCCAAGGCTCATTAAAATACTATCTAATCTCTCTTCAAGATAGTCTTATCAAAAGCTTGCCCGAGCAAAAGCCTTTATAATGAGTTATGAGGTTATATTTATAGAAAAGGGTGGGGTGACGCTTGACATTCCCCTTTGTCACAGTTCATCTACCCTCATGACTCTTCATCTACTATATGACTGTTACATCCAACTATCAACACTTGAACTTCCACTTGACAAGAAGTTACATTACAATGCACATGCAGCCACGTGAGACAAAGTGGCTTGAGCAAGCCATGAATGACATCACTGACACTCTTTCTGTTGTGGTGAGACCAACTCTTTGACATGCTTGTGATGGTGAAGGTGGTGAGTTCATGCCAAGCTTAGTCATCTGTGACGGTGTGCACGCGCTCCATGGTGACCTCTTGCTGAAGCGAACTCTTACCTCTATTGCATTCAGGTGCATTGGTATGGCTCCTCCATCGAACTCGTCTGCTAGCATGTGCATGGTCTTCTTGGATGTGACTGAACTGAAAATGCACTTATGAATAGTGTCTGTGTTGATCTTCTAGTGTGTGCTGGTGGGCATGTGCATCAACTGCCAACTACATGTGCAGCTCCAGTTGGACTTTCTTCTTGTCTTTGCCTAAGTGATTTTGATGAATGTGTGGGAGCACATGAGTGCACACAATGAAATGCATACTGTTGAATCCCCTTGCATGCAGTCAACAACATTGCTCACCATGTTTGCTCCGTGCCAGCTGCTGGAATGGATCTCTAACTTGTATAGGCATAGTTTCATCCGTGAGTTCATGTTGCACCCACTATTGCACCTATTCCTGGTACAACTAATTCTCTCGCCTATGCAACTCATGTTCTTACTTTACTTTTTGCTTTAGCAAATGGAACCCCTTCTCTGTTCCATTCTCTATCTTCGTGCAATCTTCATGTTGCATTGTCACCTCATAGCCCGAGTCTCCAAAGATGATTTTATCACAAGTGGATCTGCCTAAGCTTACAACTTTGTTCCACCTATATGTTGTTAACAACCTTCCTCCTGTGTTCGTTGCATCTGGTATGTTGCCTTTAGCTGTTACTAATGGTGCTACTTCCTATGATGTTATTGCCATCATATATTCATGTCCTTGTCTACAAACAACTTGATGTCTTTGTGGGTAGGAATGTTCATAGACACTTGATCGACTACATACCCAAGTTTTCTCTAAACGATGTCTTTGACTCTCTTCTCTTGGATAACATTGTACCTATGCTGCTGAGAGGAAGATGAACACCTGTGACACCTAGATAGATGGAAACACTCATGGAAAGAAATTTGTCAGTCGAAAACCAAAAAAAACTTAAGAACTGACTTGCAACATACCTATGTGACTGATCATGAAGGTCGTGCAATTTCCATCGGGAGGTCAGGAGACTGATTGCCAAAACCGTGCAAGGAACTGTCTTGGCTGTTAGGAGGCTGACTGATTGTAGGAACAGTGTAAAAAATAGTCTATCTTGACCTGCTGAGTACTGAAACTAAGCAATGCGCAATTTCAATTAGCAATGACAAGAAACTAACAAACTACATTTTGCAGTTTCTAGGGCCAATAGGGCATTGCCTTAAAGAATTTTGCAATTCAATCTTGGAGGTCAGTGCTTGGCTATACTTGCACAATTTCTAGAGGGAAGGCATAGTCTTCACTTCCAAAAATGCTCAGTGCTATCTAGGCAAGGCACAATCTGGGCCAAGGCAGCCTAGTTGGGCCGACGGGTGACTGAAAAAATGAGAAGTATGAATGCATGGTGAGATGAGTGAAAACCAAGGTGAATGATCATTCATCAAAACAACAAGTGTAGGATTTAGAAAATGGGAAAGCATGCATGTGTGTGAAGCGAGTTGTTACAATGGCAACCCTTCATGCAAAACAGTGTCATGCATGTGACAACAGTGAGATGTGAATGAAAACTTAAACGGTGCTAGTACAATAAAGTATGCATGCAAATGACAACAAGTGCTCACTAAAATCAAGTAGATAACATTCATATGAATCAAAACACAAAAGGGGCCAGAAACACAACATAATTCATGAGAAGTGGGCTTACCCCAAAACAACTGAGATGAATGTGCCGATGGCTCCTAGATGCAATGTGGGATGCTAGAGCTAGAAGGTTGATGTGAGGAATGAGCTCTGGAGTGTCCAGTTCATGCGTTTTGATAAGATTGAGGTTGTCATGTGCATGCCACAAATCTTGGAAAAGAGACACTTGGTGGGAGGTTTTTGAGATGATCCTTACATGTAACCTTTATATGCTAAAAATAGATCCATAAATCAAGGGATGCCTTTGCATGGTGCATTGGGAGGAGCGGCCCGTGCATGCAAATTTTTTTTGCTCGGTTCTGGAGGGTTTCGGTCAACTCAACTACACATGCAACATATTCCTAGCTAGGAGGAAAAAATGTGAATTTCTGGGAGGGAGTTGGATGATTTCCCAGAGGGATTACAAAATTTCTTAGCAGAGCCGCTGAATGCTACCCAAAATTGTGCAATTTTTGGGCTAAGGAGCCCTGCTGGGAGAAATTGTGTAATTTTCTGAGAGAACATTGACAAGAAGATTTGCACAATACTGTAGCCTAGTAGGCTGCCAGATAGAATTGCGTAATTTATGGAGGGAAGGCTAGTTCCCCCTAGAATTGCACAATTTCTTGAGGGAGTTTCTTAGCCTGTAGCTGGACTAAGTCTGTTGAAACATCCTATGAGGGGGATACAACAATCGTTGATGGATAGGTTGTCATTCTGTAAGAAAATCATATGTACATAAAAATAGCTAGACATGTATGTGTAAGAAAACAAATACAAATATCATTTAGAGTAAACTAATAGCTGAAATATAATACAAAATATGCATGAAACGTGTTGGCTCTTGTTATATTAATAAATGTAAGTTCCATTCATATAATACATCCATGTCCAACCACTAGTTTCGACAATAGAATGTTACAACCACAACCGCCTGCTCCTCCAAAGAGATATACTAGCTCTACACAATGGAGAAGCCAAGGCTCGGTACAATACTATCCAATCTCTCTCCAAGATAGTCTTATCAAAAGCTTGGTTGACCAAGAGCGTTTACAATGAGTTATGAGGTTCTATTTATAGAAAAGGGTGGGGTGACAAATGACATTCCCCTTTGTCACAATTCATCTACCCTCATGAATCTTCATCTACTCTATGAATGTTACATCCAACTATCGACACTTGAACTTCCACTTGACAAGATATTACATTACAATGCACATGTGCCCATGTGAGGCAAAGTGGATTGAGCAAGCCATGCAAGACATCACTAACACTCAGTCCATTATGGTGAGACCAAATCTTTGACATGATTGCAATGGTGAAGGTGGTGAGCTACTGCCAAGCTTGGTTGTCTGTGATGGTGTGCATTCACTCCATGGTTACCTCTTGCTAAGGAAAACTCTAACCTTTGTTGCATTTGGGTGCATTGGTATGGCTCCTCCATCGAACTCGCATGCTAGCATGTGCATGGTCTTCTTAGGTGCAAACGAATCGACGACACACTGATGAATAGTGTCTATGCTGAATGTGTGCTGGTGGTCATACGCATCAGCTATCAACTGCATGTTTAGCTCTAGTAGGACTTTCTTATCTTTGCTTGGGTGAGTGTGATGAATCAGTGGGAGCACATGAGTGCACACAATGACTTGCATACTGCTAGGTTCCCTTGCATGCAATCAACAACACTTCTCACCATGTCTACTCCACAAAAGCTTCTCGGATGGATCTCTAACTTGCATAGGCATAGTTTCATCCATGATTTCATGTTGTGCCCATTGTTGTACCTGTTCCTGCTACAACTCATTCTCTCGCCTATGCAACTAGTGCTATTACTTGAGTTGTTGCTTCAGCACATGCAACTCCTTCCCTGTTCTGTTCTCTATCTTCGTGCAATCTTCATGTTGCCTCATCACCTCATAGCCTGAGTCTCCAATGTTTCTTTTATCACAAGTGGATCAGCCTACGCTTGCGACTTTGTTCCACCTCTGTGTTGTTAACAAACTTCTTCTTGCATTCATTTCATTTGGTATGCTGCCTTCAGCTGTTGTTGATGGTGTTGCTTCCTGTGATGTTTCTACCATCATATCGTGATGTCCTTGTCTATGAACAACTTGATGTCTTCGTGGGTAGGAACGTTCATAGAAACTTGATCGACTGCATACCCAAGTGTTCTTTAAACAGTGTCTTCGACTCTCTTCTCTTGGAAACCATTTTACCTATGCTACTCAGAGGCAGATGAACACTTGTGATACCTGGAGACATGGAAACAATCATGGAAAGCATTTTTTTAGTCGAAAACCAAAACAAACTTGTGAACTGACTTGCAACATACTTGTGTGATTGATCATGAAGGTCACAAAATTTTTGCCGGGAGGTCAGGAGATTGACTGTCAAAACTACGCAAGGCAAATTCTGGACTGTTAGGAGGATGTTTTACTATAGTAACTATGCAATGCGTAGTCTAGCCTAGCCCGCTAAGGACTGAAACTGCACAATGCGCAATTTCAGTCAGCAGTGACAAGCAATTAGCAAACTGCATTTTTCCATTTCTAGGGCCAATAGGACATTGCCTCAAAAACTTGGGAAAATTCAAGCCTGGAGCTCAGTGCCTAGCTAGACTTGCACAATTTCTAGAGGGAAGGAAAAATGCACAGTGCTATCTGGGTAAGGCATGGTCTGGGCCAAGGCAGCCTAGTCCAGCCGACGGGTCAATGAAAACATGAGAAGTCTGAATACATGGTGAGATGATTGAAAACAACGGTGAATGACCATTCATGCAAAAAACAAGTGTAGGATTTGGAAAATGGGAAAGCATGCATGTATGTGAAGCAAGTTGCCACAATGGTGACCCTCTATGCAGAACACTGTCATGCATGCAACAACGGTGAGATGCAAATGAAAACTGAAATGGTGCTAGTACAAGCTAGTATGCATGCAAATGACAATAGGCACTCATTGAAATTAGGTAGACAACATTCATATGAAGTGAAACAAAAAAAGTGGCAAAAATACAATGCAATTCATGAGAAGTGGGCTTACCCCAAAATAGCTAAGCTGAATGTGCTGACGACTTCTAGATTCAACGTGGGATGCCAGAGCTACAAGGTCTATGTGAGAAATGAGCTCTGCAACATCGAGTTGATGAGTTTTGATAAGATCAAGGTTGTGAGGTGTATGCCTCAAATCTAGGAAAAGAGACACTTAGCGGGAGGTTTCTGAGATGATCCATGGATGTAACCTCTAGCTGCTAAAAATAGATAGCTAAATCAAGGGATTCCTTTGCGTGTTACCTTGGGAGGAGAAGCCCATGCATGCAAATGAATTTTTCTTGGTGCTGGAGGGAGCCGGTCAACTAAACTACACATGCAACAATCTTCCCAGCTAGGAGGAATTGCACAATTTTCTCAATGAATAGGGAGAAGATGACTTACACAATTCAGGAGCCCAGTGGGCTACTGACAGA
Organism: Pinus tabuliformis; assembly: GCA_031772625.1. Lineage (NCBI taxonomy): Eukaryota > Viridiplantae > Streptophyta > Pinopsida > Pinales > Pinaceae > Pinus > Pinus tabuliformis. The sequence goes on from CM062817.1 coordinate 779,460,544, forward strand.
ATCATGCAATTTCTAGAGGGAATGCTAGTTTCCCTCCAGAATTTAGTAATTTCTTGAGGGAGTTGATCAACCTACAGTTGGGCTAAGTCTGATGAAACAACATGTGAGGGGGATGCAACGTTGATGGACAGGCTATCATTTTGCAAGAAAATCACTAAAGCTTGTGTACTTGACAAGACAAGACATGATGCTATGAAAGGTTGGTAGGGAGGCTCAAAATCGAAGCTAAGGAAAAATTTTGGAGGGTAGTTGTAGTCGCTACAACATGTCAATATCGATTCTTGAAGGTTGTTTTGTGAATGTCTTCCTCCTTATTTCTGTTCTGATGGTAACTAGACTGTAGGTCAATTTGGGAGAACAAAATAGCTCCTTTGACCTAGTCAAACATGTCATCAATTATTGGAAATTGATACTTGTTTTTAATTGTTAGCTTGTTTAATTCCCTATAATAAATGCACAGTTGAAGGGTACCATGTTTTTTCCTTACAAACAACTCTAGAGCTCGCCAAGGTGGCACACTCAGTCGAATGTACCCTTTATCGAGTAACTCTTTCAACTAAATCTTCAACTCTTTCAATTTGGGAATGCTCACTCAATAGGGTGCCTTTGATACTAGGGTTTCTCTTAGAATAAACTCTATAGTAAAATAAATATTCCTTTTTGGGGGCAGTCCAGAAATATCCTCTAGGAATACATCAGGAAATTCTTGAACAACTGGTATGTTTTCTAAATAAGTTGACTTATCTTTAGTATTAGAGTATCCCACTTGCACAAAAAAAATTTGACAGCCCTTCCTAAGGCATTTCCCCAGCTAAATAGTTGTGATTGGTGTCAATTTAACACGCCTTTTGATTCCCTAAAGTTTTTGTCTAACACCTTTGTTAGAGAGATAACATGCCTTTTGATTCCGTGTAGTTTACTAGAGACTAATGACTCTCTATCCAATCCATACTAATTTATACATCATAGTATCCTATAGGAAGAACATTCAAATTTACTCTAATCTAATACCCTACCACATCCATAGGATAATTATTTACCCTTGCAGTCACTCTTATTTTTGCTCCCATGGCTAGTTGCACTATAAAAGGATTTTTTAATTTACTAGGTTGTAATTGACATGTTTCAACTATTTTTAGGCTAACATAGCTTAGAATGGCCCCTAGATCTATTAAATTTTAAATAGTAGAGTTAATTATTTTACCTTCCAACTCTATCATCATGGGATGATATTTGACTTGATGATCCTTCAGTGCAACATTAATATTTGGTATGTTTCTCGCCACCTCTTTGACAGTAGAGGCTTATTGAATATTGGCTATTGTTTCTGTCTTGATGCAATGTGGGAAGTTCTTATAATAATGGGTTCCCCATAACACCAACACCACGGGGGAGGTTTTTGGGCCTGGCTTGCTTCTGGTTTGTTGGAAGAATCAATTTGTTTGCACTCTTTTGGCTATATAAACCTCTACTGATTTCTTTCGGACTGTTTATTTTGTTGGCCCTTGCACATATTTATAGAACTAACATTTTTATCTTATGGTAATTTGGAAACTCCTTTTCCCTTTCTTTCTCAACTAACTTTTCCCATTATATCCGTTTTTCTTCATCTGATGGTAGAACATATATGCTTCACAGATTTCTTCATCCATAGTCTTTGGGTTATTGAATTCAATTCATTTCTTCATGAATGTTGGTAAGTTGCTAATGAAGTGTTTCACCTTGGTACTTTCCTCACAAATATAGCGAATATATCACAAGAAGGAGTAGATTTTTGTGACAAATTCATCCATGGGGAATTGTCCTAATTTCAAATTGTGAAACTGCTTAGCTTTTTCATCGTAGATATTGTGAGAAAAATACTTATACTTAAAATATTACTAAAAACCATCCCATGTCACCTCTTGTTCATCAATTTCACGGACAATCTTGATCTCTTCCCACCGTAAGGTGGCCTTGCCTTGCAATTGGTAAATTTCTAGTCTTGCCTTCTATTTGTCCCCAGACTCATATATTTGGAAATAGTTATTCATATTAGTAAGACAAGCTTCAACAGTTTCCTCCAATTCTTTATCAAACGTCACGGGCTTAGTCTTTTGGAATTCCCCTTGGAGTTCCACTTGTTTCATTTGACCCCTTTACCTTTAGAAATATTATTGGATCCTTCGTCATTATTATTTTTATTTCTCGCCATGTCATATTCTAGATTTTTTTCATCCTGCTCATGCATTTATGTTTAGGTCTCATGGTTAGGAATGGGATCCAGATGACGATGATTCTATGTTTCAGAAATAATTTTTGAAATCCTCTTATGTTCCACTCTCATCCTTTCATTTTTAGCCCGCAAGTTGGCCGTTTCAGCTCGTAGATACTGAACCATATCTAACAACATGTCATTGTTCTTATAGGATTCTCCTTCTAATTGAACCTATATCTTAGCATTGCCTTCTATTAGGTTCAATCCTGCACTCCTGATCAGTGGGTTGAATGCTGATCCTCTCCTCATACTATCTCCACTTTGTACATCATTACACATTTATCATTTCTAGTGAACCCAAATAGGCCACAATGTAGTAACACTACGCTTTCATACTACTTGTAACACCTATTCATGTGCAAAGAACATCTACTAAAAAAATAACTCTAATTACCATGTTATTTTAAAATAATATATGTAAAACATGATTTCTTTGATAATATTGCTCATGATTGTAATCAAAATAAATACTTTAGTTTACAAATAGTGGTAGACCCATAATAAAATATTTTCTCTAATACAAATCAAATGCTTATTGTATTGGGCTCTCATAGTTGTATGGGTTTATTGATTTTATTTATAATTATAATCATTTATAAATACATTAACCAAAACCTTGACAACTCTCCATTGGGTATGGTGACAATTCATTGATCCATAATTCTGATAATATAATTCCCTTTCTAACTTTGAATGAAGATTAAGTCTACCATCTGTGCAGGATGAGGGGTTCTCACCTACCCACCTAGAACTATAAAATGCTGATTTATTTCTTGCTCAATTCTTACTGTAGATGTGTTTAGGGTTTGTATCCAACGACACCACCCTTTGTGATGTGTTTGACAGTAACCACCTACTTTTCCCCCCATTCGAATTGTCATTGTTCACTGGAGAATGCTGTGAAGGTTTTGGACTAGTTTAGTTCTTTGGAAAGAGAATTCTCGCGGCATTTCATTTTGCAGGTAACTTAATATTTTGCGTCTAGCTAAGATTTTAAAATTCTCTTTCCATTTCCCTCACATCTTGACTAACTTAATTTTTAATTTCTTCATTCCCACGATTTCAGGAACATGGGTAGAGGCTTTTTTTCCATAGAGGTCCTAAACCTTCTTTTGAACATGGTTGTAGTAATTTGTTAATACTTCTGCACATATGTCCAATTCCTGTTGGCATATTTGGTGCATTCAATTACTTATCTTCCTTCAACTATACTTCCAAGGTTTCTCAGTTAGAAATTTACAATTTTGTTGAATCTACTACAGAAAAATTCCTACACCCTCATCTTGGATTGCTATGCATGCATTCCTTTATCTACATGCCTCTTATGGATCCTTTTGACTACTAGAGGTGAGAATTTAGCTTTGAGTCCTTGTAGAGAAGCGACATCTGAGTTTTACCCCAGTTATAGCTCTTTGCCAACTCGAAGTTTGCACCTAGAATTCGTCCACATCTTCTCTAGACTCCTAGAGTGGCCTGTAGATCCTTTCTCACCTCCAACATAGTCAAATTAGTACCATAGTCTATTCACTAGGGCATAGCCTATATGTTTTTATTTATTTTTATTGGAAACCCATGTTAGGGTGTATGGTCTTTAAGTTTATACTATTCTTAGAACCCGAGTTTGTGGGTTAACTATATGTAATACTCTATAATGATTACTGTTAATTAAATGAAGATATTACATATTAACAGTGATGGTTTATTGGAATTCATGTTTTTCATTGGCTATGAAAATTCTATTATCAGTTCAAAGGTATAATATTTTATATCTTCCAATATTTTTCCTTTTTATATTGAAGTTTCTATTGTTTGAAATTTAGGCTACCAAGTGAAACCTTTGGACAAGAATTGTTACTTATTCATAATTATTAAGAACTGAAATGGTCTTGGACTCATGGATTAGCTTAGCTTGGCTTGGGAGCAAACTGTTGTTCCCCAATTTATTTGTAACCCTCAATGTATTTCTTTTCACTTCTACACTTAGGCTATGAGCACATATCACTTATCTATTTTCTAGTCTATGTAGCGATGCTTAGACTCTTTAATTTTTTTAAGGGTTTATTTATTAGTTTTTTGGATAACTACTTTTGTCTACCAAGATGATTGAAACACCCTATTAGGGTCTGCAATGTAGATACAAGTTCTATTCTTGAGTTTACCACAACCCTAACCCTACAGATTGTGGGACATTGTTACCCTAAGTCACTATTCTTTTTAATCTCAATAGACTTAACAATCTACATTCTTTATCATTAATTTATTTTTCCTACATCGACCTAGGGTTACTCTTAGAGTCTACTTTAAAACTATAAAGCTTTTTTTGGTTTTCAGTACGACCTTGGTTATACAAAGTTCACCAAGCCATTTTCTTTATAACATGATAGGCCAACACTTCCATTATGTAAACATTCACAGTGTCACATAATGTTTCCTTCCCTAGTTAACTCACACTATTGTCTAAAAATTCTAGAAAATAATTATCTTACATGTAATAGTTCACTAAGTATTTACAATTAATAATCAATAATAATTCAAAAACATAGAGATCTAAATAATTATTTCTTCTCTTAGACATTCAAGTATTTCAATTCGAGACCACTCCACTGAATCATGAGAATGAAAATTATGTTTGTTTCTTCCCCCGAGATTTAGTCTCTAGATTAGTAGACAAACAATGGCCTTTCGCGGGTTTAATTATTTGGTATCATGACCTCCTTTCCATCTAGAACTAACCGATTAGTCGAGGTCTCTGCTAGTTCACAACCCAACTCCATAGTACCCCCTGCAATGTCATGCCTGCTCTTTTCCCTTTCTTAGTTTTATCTCTAGGGTGAGGAAAATCACTAACTATCTCTAACTATCTGATATTTAAAAATCTCATTTTGGGTCTCTTGACAGCAAATTCCAAGACTTGTAAATATTACATTTTTTGAAAATAAATAGAATAAAAATTAAATTCTTATACTCAATAGCTTCTTGCTTTTACCAAGTTTTACCCTAAATCATTACCTACAAAGTTTTTATAGTAAACAAATATTTACAGTATCGTGGGGGTGTTACAGTTTAAAATATTAATTGATTGGGATTTTAATATTAATCACTTTGATTTATTGATCCCTTGAGTTTATTAGTTCCTTGAGTTTATAATATTTATATTCCCTTGGGTCTATTGGTCCCTTGGGTTTATAATATTCATCGCAAGGGTTTCTAATATTAATCCCTTGGGTTTATATAATTATTAATCCCTCTAGTTTCTAATATGAATAATTCCTTGCATTTAAAATATTAATCCCAGGGCCTTATAATATTAATCCATTTGGTGAATAATATTACTAATCCCTTGGGTTTATAATATCAATAATCCCTTGCGTTTATCGTAGTATTGATAATATCAATAATATTATAATATAAGAATAATCATCATCAATAATAATAATAATAATAATAATAATAATAATAATAATAATTTCTATAATATTATTAATTATAATTATATTTTTATTAATATGAATATTGATATTAATATATAATCCAAAATATATTTTTTTTGTCTAGTTGATATACCAAATGGGTGAATACAAATAGAGCGGGCTCTGGAGCGAAGAATAGCTAGGGTTGGAAGCTTGCAGGTGTTGATCTCCATGGTAGGGCAAGGAGGAGGGAGCTCTACTCCCTCCTACAAGCAAGCGGTTACCAGCCGTGGTAAGAAGCCAATGGAAGAAGTCAGAAGAGACGACGAGGGGAAAGAGAGCAGGGAAGAAGACAAGGATGGAGACAAACACTGTGAGAATAAAAGCACAAAAGACAAGGAAGAAAATGACAAGGAAAAGGGAGAAAAAACCAAGGCACAGAAAGGACCTTGTAAGCCCAAATTTGAGGTCACAACAAGGGTGGTCCTGAATGATCCTACGTTGCAGGGACACAGGGACCACATGCGAACTTATGCTATCATTTGTAAATTCATGGGATTATGGCCCATTGAAAAAGCTTTACAGACATGGATTAAATACCATTGGAAACCAAAAGGGAGCATTGACCTACATCTGGGGTCAAAAGGATTCTTTACAGTGGTCTTCACTAATATTGAGGATAAAGACAGAGTGTTTGAAGGAGGGCCCTACTTCTATGCAGCTGCTGGCCTCTATATGAGGCCGTGGATGATGAACTTTGTCCCAGAGCGGGAGACTTTCACATCTGTTCCAGTTTGGGTAAGACTATACTCCCTTCCTCTTGACTACTGGTAAATAGAATCATTAACGGCTATAGGTAATAAATTAGGACATTTTGTCAAGGCCTGAGAAGCCACTAGAAGAAGAAAATATACTTCATTTGCATGAATTTGTGTGGAAATGGATCTATTTGGAGCTCTACCGGATGAGTTTATCTTGGAAGTTTTGGATGAAGAATGGGTGCAAATAGTAGAATATGAACATATTCCATTTAGATGTCATAGATGTCATGAGCATGGACACCTATTCAGAGATTGCCCTCTGATTAAAATTGAGAATAAGAGCAGAGCTTCCACTATGAAAGATTCAGAGAGCCTTCAAAAAGTGAGCCACAAAGGAAAAGGCGGTAAAAGGGATTTTAGACAACATCAAGCCAAAGGGCCTCAAGTTACACAGAATAGGTTCCAAGTTCTTGAGGAGGAAGAAGAGGTAATAAAAGTAGATCAGGGCATAGAGGTAAATCTAGAGGATGAGGGGGCAGAGGAGGACAATGACCAAGGAAAGAATAACAACATATAGAAAGAGGCTATGATGAGTGAAGTAGAACTGGATATGAACTAGGAAATGACCTAGAGTGAAATGGAAATGGAGGATCAGGAGCTGCATGAGATTTTAGATAGAGAGCACCTATATTTGAAGGGTTCTTGAAACAGGGAACCATGAGAGGGTTAGATTCGTTACCTCAAGAAGAGCTCTCTAGAGTACATCAACTGTACTTATCGAAAACCCAGGCTAGTGGGGTGGAAAGGCTTGGCAACACAGAAAAACATGGCAACGAAGGTGTGAAATCTATAAAAATCACACCAGGCTTAGCAACTCGAGGCCCAGGAAATAAAAGAGGTAGAAAAAAGTAGAATGAGCTAATGATGGAGTGTGGAAAGATAATGATAGATTCAGGTAAGATAAAAGACCTAACCAGTTACTCCTTCACTAATCTTTAATGATGAAGTTTACTTCTTGGAACATCAAGGGTCTAGGTAGTAAAAGGAAGCAAGGATTACTTAGTAACAGAATGAAACAAGAAGCTCTGGATATTATATTTATCTAGGAAACTAAATGTTCTATACAAAAAATTAAAGAAATTCATAGTAAATGGCTCAGTCGTTTTGAATTTCTAGAAGTCAAGGCAGGAAATAAAGCAGGTGGCATTCTTACTCTTTGGAATCCCATAAAGATTGGTATAATAGATGCTAAAGCTTTCAGAAATTATCTATCATTTCTAATGCAACCTGTGGGGGATAGGGAGATCTATCTGGTAACGAATGTTTATGGCCCTCAAAAAATGGATGACAAATTGAGACTCCTTGATTCCCTCATGGATCTCAGAGAGAGATATGCTAGGATTCCATGGAATTTGGGTGGGGACTTCAACATGATCAAATCACTATCGGAGAAAAAGCGGGGCACCAAAGCTCTCACCAAAGATGCCTTAGCTTTTCAATATTTTTTGGACACTATGAAACCAGTTGACATTGATACAAGTAATGGTAACTTTACTTGGAACAATAGGAGAGGAGGGGAGTCCTTGGTGGCCTAAAATTTACATAGATTCACCATATCAAAGGACCTTATACTCAATGACACTGGAATGGACGCAAGGATTCTGCCCTTTGATGGCTCTGATCACTAGCCAATTCAACTAGAGATTAGGGGCATTGGTACTCCCAGGAATAAACATTTCAGATTTAAAAATATTTGGCTCACGCATCCAGATTTTATCAACAACATTTAAAGTTGGTGGTCTGAATATCTACACATTCAAGGTACAAATATGTTTCTTCTTCATAAAAGACTAAGACATATAAAGCTCCAGCTTAAAGAATGGAACAAGAAAGAGTTTGGCAATATTTTTGAAGGGAAAAAAGTTATTGAAAGCAAATTGCAGATACTTAACCAATCCCTTATCAAGGTTGGCTTTGATAAAATCAACAATGATAGAGCCACCATTCTTCAGCACGAGTGGGAGAACTTATGCAAACAAGAGGAAATATTCTGGAGACAAAAATCTAGAGTGCAATGGTTAAAGGAAGGGGAAAGAAATACCAGATTTTTCCATAGGTCAACCTTGGCAAACTGGGCTCATAATAGAATTTCCTCGATTAAGGATGAGGAAGGGAAACTAGTCAGTACCCATGAAGAAATTGAAGCTGTTTTAGTTCAACACTTTAGGGGGATTGCACAGGAAAGCATTCCAAACAGAGAGCCTTTCATTAAGGATATTATAAGACATATACCAAGACTAGTGTCTATAGAGGATAGTTTTAATCTCAACAAGCCAATAACTGAAGAGGAAATCAATGAAGTCATCAGGGAAATGCAGAATGGTAAAGCACTAACTCTTGATGGTTTTAATGTGGACTTCTTCAAAGCATGATGGAATATTGTTAAACAAGATATTGTGAATGTGGTTGAAGATTCCAGGGGGAATAGAACTATCCTGAAGGCCCTCAACACCTCCTTCATTTCATTGATCCCTAAACAAGATAATGCTCTTACTCCTGATAAGTTTCGACCCATAGCATTGTGCAATGTGATTTACCAGATTATATCCAAGGTTGTAGCTAATATATTCAAACCTCTTCTCCCCACCCTAGTTTCCGGGGAACAATATGGCTATGTGGGAGGTAGACAAATTCTCGACAAAATCATTGAAGCATAGGAGGTGGTGCACTCACTGATTAGCAACAGGAAGGTGGGAATGATCATGCAGTTGGACATAGCTAAAGCCTATGATAAATTGAACTGGACCTATATCATGGGGGTTCTTATTGCTTTTGGGTTTGATCATAATTGGGTTAGATCGGTCATGGCTTTGCTAACCTCTTCTATATTTTCAATTCTAGTAAATGGCTCTCCCTTCGAGATTTTTATTCCCCCAAGAGGCCTTAGGCAGGGACATCCACTCTCTCCCATTCTCTTTATACTCATGATGGAAGGTCTTGGTAGATCGATTAAGAAAGCAAAAGTAGAAGGCAAAATCAAGGGTCTGCAACTTTCTCAGAATGGATAGACTTTGACTCATCAACAATTTGTGGGTGATACCATGTTGCAGGGAGTTCCTACAGTCAAAGAAGCTTTGGCATACAAACAACTTCTAAATGAATTTGGTTTGGCCACAGGTATGGAGGTTAATCTTTTTAAATCTAAAATCTTTTTCTTTAATACTGATATTGCTATATAAAGGAATATCTCTAGAATTCTAGGCTTCCAAAGAGATTCTCTTCCTTTTAAATATTTGGGAGTCCCCCTTACTGCTAAACCTCTTCATAAGAGTATTTGGGAACCAGTGACTAATAAGATGCAGGATAAAATTAGGAATTGGACCATCAGATCTTTAAACTTGGTGGGCAGGTTGGTTCTTACAAAGGTTATCCTCCAATCTATCCCAGTTTTTATGATTTTAGCACTCCATGTACCAAAAGGAGTATTACAACAATTCAAAACTATTCAAAGAGACTTTCTCTGGGGAATAGGGGAGAAAAAAAATGGGCCTTAGTTGCTTGGGAAAAGATTTGCAAACCCAAAATTCAAGGAGGTCTGGGTCTGGATGATCCAGAATTTCTACGCAGGACTTTAAGAGCTAAGGTATGGTGGAGATGCATCAAAGAACCAAAGGCATATTGGGCTAGTATCTGGATAGAAAAATATGTCAGTACTTGGGACAATAATGATCATATAAGGATTTCTGGTAATATAAAGGGCTCATACATCTAGAATAAGGCCTAGGAGAATAGAAGCTTAGTTCAAAAGAATAGCTTCACAGAAATTAGAGAGGGGGATTTGGCACTTTTTTGGGATGATAAATGGAAACAAGAACCAATACTACTAAATGAGAAATTTTTTGACCTCAAAAGAGAGACAAATTGCAAGGGGTTAACACAAGTCAATGATTTTTGGGACCAAAATAATAATGAAAGTAAATGGAGAAGGTGGAGAAATATGATTTACAGGGAAGATAACCCCTTGAAAAATAAATTTGAGGCTCTCATGCAGATACTGGAACAAAGGAAGATCTTAGTGACTGGGGGGCATGACCAATTGAGGTGGCGCAATAATAATGAGGGTACCTTTAATCTTAAGGAAGCTAAGTGCAAACTCCTCGATATGGACTCTCTTGCTCCAGATAGAATATGGCAAAATATGTGGAGGCATCAAGGCTAGATGAAGATTAAACTCTTCATGTGGCTTGTTTATCATAAGAGAATTCTGACATGGGATAACATAAGAAAAATGGGTGTGTTGGGGCCTTCCAGATGCCAGCTCTGTGAAGCCTAAGAAGAAACAATGGAACACCTCCTCAATAATTGTATCTTTACCTCTAGTTTGTGGGATTATTTTGCTAACATCTTCCAAAGGAGCGATAGGGACAGAGGGTGCATTTTCAAAACCCTAACTAGGTGGATAAATAATTACTCAGATGATGAAATTCTGGGTGCTGCATGGGCTCTTACCCCTAGCTTCATTATTTGGAATGTCTAGAAAGAAAGGAATAAGAGAATTTTCAAAAATGAAACAAGATCCCTTTAACATCTTTCAAAGCAGACTTTGACTCAACTTAAAGAGATGGTGGGTACCATAGTGCGAAAAACCCTCAAAAATCAGCCCTCAGATGCTAACTTAAAGATTCTAGGACTATTGGGAATATAGGGGCTTATGTCGTAGGGCCTAAATAGAAGGGTGTTGGCTATGGTTTCTAAGCAAGAATTCTGGCATCCTCCCCCTTTGGGATTTTTGAAATATAACCTAGATGGGCCTTCTAAAGGCAACCCGGGCAGTGTAGGATTTGGAGGGGTGTTAAGGGATGATATTGGTAACATCCCTTCCATCTTCCATGGACATCTAGGCAGAGCTACAAACAACATGGTAGAAGCCATGGCTATGGAGTAGTGCTTAGATCTCCTGGTGTAGGATAACCAACAGAATGTTATTATTGAAGCTGACTCTGAGATTATTATTAACACAGTCAAAAAAATTAGTTGGGGCTTGGAGTCCGAGAAGGTTTCAAAACATTGGACGCTGATCGAGGTCTTCCAAAGGATCCAGATCCACCTCAGAGGCCTACGCATGGCCAATTTTAACCATGTGCGAAGGGAAGCCAATAAACTTGTTGATGTACTAGATAATAAAGGTGTGAAATGTACCAGGTATAGGGTTACGATGAGCGGGCATAGGTTGCCTCAGGATAATTTCATGGATCAGTGCGACACCCAAGCAGTCGAGGATATAATGGTGTATCACACCAAAACAATGGAAGCTCTGTCCAATAATTAGGTTGATTTATGAGGTGCAAGTTTTACCTTTCTCATTTATTCTTATGTTGCTAGGAGGAGTCTACTACCAGAGTAGTTGTTTGGAGGGAAAGGGTAGTACGATGCTCAAGCTCACATACAACAGCAATAGTGAAAGTGGTAGCTGCTGGAACCTGGATTCCAATGTCAAAATGAATATTTCTAATATGTTGTCAAATGTTGCAATTCTGCTAGCGGAGTGGTTTTCGGTATATCGGGGGCCTCTTGGGTCGGAAGTGGTTTTTAAAACTTGGGAGCGAACACACTCCTCGGGTGACACATGGTTGTGGGGTGGTTTTTTCCTCCATCCTTATCGCACGTTAAAGCAACAGCTCCTTTGCTCGGTGCGATATGATCCTCTACCGTAGGATCAAGTCTGGCGGATCTACGACTGTGATCTAATGAGATTATCTGTGGGGCATCATGGTTAAAGGGCAGACTTCTAGGTGGTGCGATATTCACTTCCATCGTTGGATCAATTCGGGAGGATCGACGGTCAGGAATATGTTGCGTTCAATGGTGCTTCCAAACGGTTTTTTGGCGAGAGCCTTGGCTCTACGAAGTACTCCGTTGCAGTTGGTGCGAGCTAGGTGTTCTGAAGGTGAAATTTAACAAGCTTTATCCTCCTTTTTCAGATTGGTCGGGTTGATTATGTGGCCTTGGTACTTGATGCCATTTTGGGTGGTGTAGTTTTGTGGATTAGGGTCGGAGTTTTATCACTTAACTCATGACCCTAGGTTTTCCAGAAGGTAGTGTTTGTTTAATATCCATGTTACCATGTGGATGGTTGTATTCTATATAAATACTTTTCTATTTTAATGATTATGAAGGTACGACTCTTGCTTCAACAAAAAAGATATTAATATATAATCAATATTATTGACACTAAGTTATCTATTAATGTGCTTATGCTAGTTATTTAAATATTAATTTTTTTATTAATTACTTTTGTAATAACATCTCTTATTATGTTTTAAGGATAAAATTTTCTATATATTAAACTTAAAAAAAAATATTGGTATGTTTGTGGATAACATATATTAAACAATATATTTTTAATTAATTAATTTGGTATGCATGATTGCAAGAATGTACCAGTTTTGCTTGCAGGATATTGATAGTGTGCTAGTGCTTTTGGAGGACCAAAAGCTCCTCAGTGGGGAGGATTGATCCAGGTGGGTCTCAAGACGCCAAGAGGATGGACAAGGCTTGAAATTCAAAATGGCATAAAGGAAAATTTGTTCACATCAGTTAAGAGGGCTCGTCTTCCTATTTGCAGTGGAGCAAACAGTTCATCAATCTGAGCTCGTATGCAAAAGATAGAGCTCTTCAAAGATTCGTATGGTAGGGGAAAAATGGGGCCCACAGCGCGCCACATGGCATCCCAGTTAGCGCATAGGACGCACATAGTAGCTTGACACTTGGTATCCCTCTAGTGACCTCCTAAAGCTGCACAAGCAACAAACAACATTTTGGTTATAACAATAATTTTTATATAGTTATTAAGCCTATATAACAAAAACACAAATTTTAATATACCCCAAAATCCAAATATATATATATTCCAAAACTGTTATAACCAAAAACGAATGGCATGGATATGATGGGTAACGAATATATATGGTGGAGTATGGTTTAAACAAACTTCAAACAACGTGGAAGATTTAGTATATATATATATATATATATATATATATATATATATATATATATATATATATATATATATATATATATATATATATATATATATATATATATATATATATATATAACCCAAACATATAACACACATGGGGGAATATATGCAATCATTTTATAATGTATATAGCCAATGCACGGTGGGGGTATATTGCGGTTACATAAACCATATCACCAAATGCATATGGTATGACTGTGTTACCGCTAGCACATGGAAGGGTCAACGCAGATACGCGCATGGCTTGGGTAGGCGGCCACGTGGTGGTCCTGCCACCCAAAGCCACCTAAACGTACTATGCCAAACTTATCACATGAACCGCGGATTAAGTTAATGCGTTTCGGTTGGAAAGGGATGAGTGCGAGTCTCGTGAAGTACAGGCCTACCTCCAAACAATAATATAAAAATAAATGGGTTATATATGGTTGCGATTGGGGTAAATTTATATGGTGTAAAAATAACCCATAACAACCAAACTATGGTAAGTCCGCCCATGTTATTACTTAAACATAAGATTTTTGTCAGCATGGGGGAGAGAAGAGGTACAACAGTCTAGGCACAAAAACTAAGATAGATGCAGTGAAACTCTGAGCATTCAGAAAACACTGGTGGAACCATACTTCGCTGAATTTTTGCAGGAGGGTGATTTTTATCCAGACTCAGAATTGGGCAAATTTTATATTGTTTTTACACCTCTCGGCAACAGGAATTCGATGGTGGTGTCCCATTTTGCAACGTAGCACCCCAATTTTTGGGAATTTTTCATCATGGAGGTATAATGCTCCATTTTTGTAACTGATGAATGTAACTTCTTTTGATGCCATTTTTAATGAATGAAGGCCTGCCCCTTGATCGAGCAAAACCTGGAGATGTAGTCTAGGAGGGATGAACTCCATTATCAAGTTCTTGTCTTCTTGTCTTCTTATGCTCTTCTTCTTCTTTCTCTCACATGTGCACATTTCAAGTTTCTCTTTGGTTAAGCTACAAACTGTATATGTAACTCTTTTAATGCATCTATAAACAAAAGATAACCTAGATCAAATTATCTTCGTTAATCTTTCAAGGTTTATCTATCCATGATTGAGCATCTTTGTGTCATATCTACTTAAGTAGAGGGTAATTTTGGCTAGGGATTTATGTAATTTTAGGAAGCATCTCATCTTCCATGTTGTTGAACAATTTCATATACATTAAATTGATGGTTAAAGTTATCGTCTCAATGAGGGAAAGACCTGATTCAATGAGGAGTGAGGAGGATATGATCAGATGTATTTCACTTAATTTTGAGATTATCTGGCATATAAATTGCTTTAGATATGTTCTATCTTTCTCCATGACTCTCTAGACATATTTCATCCTTAATATTCACCTCCACATATTAAAATGAAAGAGAAACAAGATTTTTTTTTTTTTTTTTAAATCCCATATCAAAAAATATAATAATTTACAATTGTTTCCAAGTCCATAATAATAGTTCCATGAAAAATATATATTTTGTAACAAATCTCTTCCGATCAAATAAAATAGTGTGTATATATATATCATACTATAAGACTAACAAAATAGTTTTTTCTTTTCCATCCATGAATTTTTTTTAAGAACTACATTTCTAACCATTTTCAACTACACCATTTGGAACATTCCATGAATAAGTCTTCGTAATATTATCGATGCCATGAATGAACATTCTTATAAACATATAGTTTTTGGGTAATTTACAATGTGTTATAAATGATGATGATGATGATGGTGGTTAACGTCCACTGAGACCAAATTGGTCAATCAGACCTATAATTTTCTTAGTTTTTAATTATCTGGCTCCTCGTCTTTCTTGGCGAGATTGGTGCTGTAACTTTCTTTTTTTTCTCTACAGTCTTCCAACTTCCTTTATCTTGCATCTCCTTCATCTCTTCTGGTTCTTGGGACATTGGTGTCTTAGCTTTGTGATCCATTGTGTTCGTCCTTTTGAAGGTAGTCGGAGAAGAAGTTTGGTCTAGGAGATCTGCTTTGCTGTTAAATGAATATTTATTTTGTGCGGTATTCGAATCCTCATCACTGTTGATGCTTGAGGGGTTGTCGAGTTCACTTTTTTTTGTTGGGCGGGGCTTTCTCCCTGCTTGTCTTGAGAGTTGTTATAGAAAAACTACGATAGTCTCAGCCTATTACAACTACATAAGAAATTATTGCTAGAATTAATGTCTAAGGACATGTTTTAATACCTTATATTAGAGTGCAAAATGCATACATATATAATTACTTTGAAAAAGTTACAACAACAGTTAGATATGGTTGCATTTATTTAACTCTTTTATAAGTGATGCTTGGAACATTGTTATTCTTCATTCTACAAGTTTTATACATCAAATACATTGACTCCTTGTAAATTATATTCGTTATCATAGTGGTATTAATATATGATATGGTTGTATTACTAAATTCTCCTTGTTATAACATTTTTTATTGTCCCGTCATGGCATAGGATTCAAAAGTAGTTATTATATATATAAAAAAATAGACTTCTGAGTTGTAATCAACTACGGTATAATCTCAGAGATATATATTGGGGTTAATATATGATTTATTGTATGACGGCTTGGCTTCATCTCCATGGTAGAGGTGTCGAATGGCATGATTGATGGCTATATTTCACGAGGGTTATATTTATGTGTAACCTCCCTTAGACTCTTTCTTCCTCTCTCATTTACACCTTCTCATGATTGTGTGGAGCTCTGCAACTCAGGGTTTTTGTGCCTCTTGCTTTTGCATGTTTTTGAATGTGGTTCTCGGTGGTTTTACTCCCTTGAAACAAAAATTGATGATTGAGTACATTGATCTATATTCCAATGTTGAGCCAGCTACTATTTCTTCCAGAAGAGTTGGGTTTGGATTAGCCCCTTTCTTTTCAACGACTACAACATGTTTTTTTTTTAATTAATTTTTTCCCTTTATACACTCACTTACATTTATCTGCTCTGACTTACTTTCCCCCCATCTAAGGGACATTAGAGTCTGTATTTTTGGAGTATGACTATAATAAGCTCATCTAGTGAATGAACCCTTTGCTCTTAGGAATACACAAGGTATCTACACTTTGGCCCGTATGGGCTTATTTTCCTAAAATTTAAATTTTTTCCTAACCCTCTTGCTTTATAGACATATATATTAATAACCTAACACCATATTAGTACTTCCACATTTTACCCTTCTCCTGAAATGGTCTTCGTCGAATATTCTTTGGAGTAACCTTTATCTTCATAAGTTTCCTTTTCTGATCATTAGGTTATTTATTTTTTATGTAGCCTTGCTCTTCCTTCCGAGTATAGGAACCCTTGTTAAGAATTATATCTATTTCCTAAAAAACATTATTTGCTTGTGAATTTTCCTTACTAGGTTCTATTATATGTTTTATTATTTTTATGTCTTAAGAAACTTTACGTATCATGCTGAGGATTTATGCTTTACCCATAGCTACTCGACCTGGAAATTTTCTTTTTAAGAAATAACTCTGAGGAAGGTTTACCTTGGCCAAAGCCCCATGAGGCTTTTGATGGAAATTGTCTATATCTATCTATGTATGTATATCCTTTAGGTAATTTTTTTGAAAATTAAGGCCTGTCAACCAATTTATTATCCTACAAGTAATATTTGATGTCCTATTTTGTTCAATGTTATCTCAAGTGCATTTTCGAGGCATAAACTTTAATACACTCTATATCTAATTGTAGCAGCCATTTCAGTTGGTCGTGCATGAAACTCTGAAAACGTTTATCTGTCAAAAGAAAATATCTCAGTATTCTTATAAACAATTAATTCATCTTTCTTTTGTATCTCTTATTTTTCTTCTAATTTTCATGCAATACATGTTTTTATGAGTGTTTATTAAAGATTATGTTTTTTTAGTACGAAAAAGAAAGATTCTATTATAATGATGGATTCCAAATTACATGACAGGAAGTATAGAGCTAGTACAAATAGGTCGAAAAGAAAATCAACCTACATAGTGCAGGAAAACAAAACTATACCATACAGAAAATAACCAAGAGGATTCTGGAAAATGAAAATAACCAAAATGGGCAATACTTACAAGTCTGAGAAGCATGTACGATTTGTGAGAAGAAAAAAACAGGTGCATGGTACTTACGAGGGCCAGAAGTATGATAGAGTGAGTTATGTACTCGGAAGTAAAAAATCTTGAATTTGGTGCTTAACATCCCCCACTGTAATAATCATTTCACATTTACCAATTTATGATTGAAGTCCTTTCTTTGGTAGTTCATCTGCCTGATAATTATGAGACTTGACCACACGATTTATAGCATAGTCCTTTTTGGTTTTCTAGAGGGAATGAATTCTGTTCATCCATCCAGATAGATAGTGATTTTTTATGAAATTCTTGGCATTTACATGATCTAATATGATTTTGGAATCACCATAGATCTACAAGAATTCTATATTTAGGAAAATACTGAACAGAAGTAGTCCTGAAAGACCCATAGCTTCCGCCTTATTATTTGTTCCTTCTCCCCCATTCCAATAAATGGCTATTTGTTGATCCTCATTTGTTATAATGTAGACTCCACAGGCACATATTCCATTTTGTGTAGCCCCATAAAAATAAGCTCTAGGAATAGCCTTTTGGCAAGGAGTATGAGTTTGTTCCTTAGCCTTATCTTTCTTTTGCTGAGAGATGGAAGGAGAAAGGGAGTTGTACTGAGAAATAATGATTTCAAATATAGATTTAAAACTTTCCTTGCAGTTTTGAAATAATGCCTTGTTCCTCCATTTCCAGATTGACCATAATACAAGTAAAGGAATAGGCCACCAAATCTCTTTCTGATTACTCCACTAGATTAATGCTTCTTTTAGTGATGAATGAGGTATATCTATGAAACCAAAGTAAGTGGCCAGATTTCTCCAAAGCTCTTGGGAATGAACACATTTTAGGAAAATGTGTAGTTTGTTTTCTTCCTCCACTTTGCAAATTAAGCAGATAGTAGGTCCATACCAGTACCTCTTTTGCAAGTTGTCCCATGTTAAATTTTTATTATGAAAAACAAGCCAAGCAAATATGATAATCCTATATGGAGTCCCCGATTTCCAAAAGGAGATGGGGAAAATGTTTTCAGGTTGAGCAATATGGTCCTTTAGAAGAGATAAATAAATATCTTTTACAAAGACATTCAGCTTACCGTTGTTCCTCTTCTAGATAAGAACATCATCTGTTTTAGATCTACAATTCCCCTATTTCGCATTGACCAAATTAACTGATTCCACTGATGTGCAATGAGACCATTTAGGCCCAATTCTTAGGCATTTTTCCATATGGGGATGAGACCTTGCTAATCATCAATGACCTGCCCCCAGTAAAAGATACCTTTACGATGGAGAAACTATAATAGCTGCTGAGAGAGAGGTATATTGACTTCTCCACCTGCAATAGGATCTTGTCCAATAATTATTTTGTTTCCTGTTTGAAAGCTCCACACTAAATTTTGGAGGAGAAACTACTCAATCTTACGGAAGCTTCTCCAGATGGCTGATCCATGGGAAGATCCAATCGTACTTTCCCTGTACCAATAAGAAATATCTCTATTGCCCATATACTTCATTCTTATGGATTTGATCCACAAACTATCCCCTAAAAGTACTCTCCATATTGATTTGCATAGCAGAGCCAAACCAAACTTCTGGATATCCATGATACCCCAACCCCCCAGCATCTTTGGAAGAGTTAGATTTGTTAGTTTGGAGAGGTAAAATTTTCTTCTTTCATTGCTTCCTCCCCATATAAAATTTGTTGTTAATCTGTTCAGTTTATGTATTATACTTGCCAAAATAATAAATAAGTGGGCCCAATAAACCAATAGCTAGGCCAACACTAATTGAGTTAGAATCATCATCCCAGCCATTGATGGACATTTATAATCCCATCCTACTATTCTCCTGAAGTACTGGTCATAGATCCACATCCAGTCTGTGATTGTATATCCCAGTGGTTTAAGGTGATACCCCAAGTATTTCATGCCATCTTTAAATGGCTTCACTTCAATATTGAAAAGCTGGACCAGATATTAAATATTTTCCATATTCACATCACCATGGAAGAAACAAGATTTGCCATCATTTATAATTAAACCTGTAGCTCTTTGAAATCTTTCCAATATTCCATGAAAAAAGATCCATGAATGCCGACAAAGCATTGTAAAAATCAAAATGTCATCCACAAATAAGTTATGAGAGAAATAGTTTCCCCTGCTGAGAGAAATAGATGCCGTCCTGAAATCAAGGCGTCCCCTCAAGGGGATGTATCATGCAACCATGTCTCTCCCGTAAACTTTCCTAGCTCCTCATCCATTATTACCAAGTCTGAATTAGAAGGTAAAGCACCTTCTGTCTCTGTTACTCGACAAAATTTTCCTGTCTCTTGTCCTATTAAAGATTATGTTATAAACCTCTAATTGTTTCAACTATTTTTTGATAAGCATATAGTCGGTCTAGAACTGTAACCGTGACAATATTTTTCCAAAGGGGTTATTCCCATCCTTTCTAGCTTAGTCCATTTCAATTGTTACTTACTATTATATTGTCGTGAAATTCCTTCTAAGAATTCGATGCTAGAGAACCTAGATAATGAAATGTCTATAAACAATTTATTCCTTGCCATTTTATATTTTCTATCTATTGTAATAATGTTTTCTACAAAAAATATATACAATTATTTGCTTTTCATTTTATCGTGAGGTGTCAAGGCTATTTAAAATTAGTGGAAAATCCTTCATGGGTCCTTTCGTTGGACTTGTTATCTCTTTCTATGGCCGATCTATTTAGGACTTGGGATTGTTACCTAGGAGAAGTGGATATGCGATTGTTTTTCCCTCTCAAAGAAAACTAATCCAGGACTTCACTTATTATTCTATATGATATATACATTATTCCTCTATATATATATTCTTATTATTTTCTTTCTAGATTGTCTAAATTTTGAAGAAAATTGTGACTTAATTCTTTTTTATTTGTAACATTTTTTTTTCCTGAATCACTTACCAACACTTACTCATTCCTATTCCTTGCAATAGTTTCCACTTGTATCACATTTGTAGGGCCTATGTACGTATACAACTATAATTCATATCCTTTTCACATATATTCTTAACAATAATTTCATGTTTTTAAGTTGGCTTAAATACATGATTAATGCATGCACAATTATATCATTCACAAACAAAAAACTAGACCATATATTTATCTAAATTATTTTGGGTAATATGCAATGGACTCTCATGGTCCACCCAACCATAACCCAGCTTCAGAGAATGAGTTTCGGAGGATTTTCTTTCCAGAAAATATTTTGCTCCTCAACCCCAAGTAGCATTTCAATTTTCTATGGGTTCTAGCTTGTCTTTCTCCCCCACTAGTTATAGTTGGGAACTACTGCATTTTTCTCCCAAAATATTCCCACTAAGGCCTAGATTCATGGCATTTATCTCCAACCATTTTCTCTCTAATATATATATTTTCTCTTGACCTTTTCTCTTCCTTTAAGATATTTTAGGCAAAGAGGAGAAAATATTTCCATTTTATTCCTTCCCCCTTCTTGGGGGATAACCAATTTTTATCCCTCTTTGACAATTAGGGATTAATTTCTACCTAAGAACCCTTATCATATTCTCGTGAATATTAACAATGAATACAGTTTAATTTTTGTTTTTCTTTTCTTTAATTAATTAATTTATTTGTTAATACTAGAATTTAACTTTTCAGTTCAAAATTAAATAATAGTCATAAATAAATCCTCGGGGCGTTACATCACCTCTCCTTTAAAGGGACACCATCCTGAGTGCTTCAAATTACATTTTTCTTTGGAATAAAATTGGGAGAAGTATTCATCAAATATTCCTCCATTTTCTAAGTGGCCTCCTTAGGCTCAAAGTGCTTCTGTTGCACTTTACTTTGAGCAATGGCTCAATTTTTCTTCAGAGTATAACTCGACCCATTTTATATTTCACATTCCATTTACAACACATTCTAATCCATGCTAAGAATGCACCATAAGTTTCTATTTCTATATCCAACAATTGTCAACAACATGCACCTTAACCCAACAAGAACTAGCAACCTGCACTCAATGAGAGAGAAATATTAATGTAAGCACATCAACAATAGCAATAAATTATTTTTTTTAGCTTACCCAATGGCTATGCCAAATAACATAGACCCCACCTTGTGGTTCTAGTGTAAATTTTAGACCACGGAAATACTATTTCTATTTTCACTATTTACATAGTGATAATAATATTTTAGATATCATTTACTTCTCCTTCTTTTTTTGATAAATCACAACTAATATCTAATGACACTGACTATCATTACCACACTTTTATCTTAATTTCAAATGTTTCAAATGCATTTGTCATGCAAAAGTACGGTTTAGGATAATCCCCTGTTCCTACCATTTTCAATATGACTAAATTGTTTTCTACTTTTCTAAGTGGAATTAGCTATGCCCATTTAGGTTGCGTTTCTATTCTTTAGCACCAAACCAAGATTCCCCACTGCAATGCTTGTTCAATTTTTGGCCCTTTTTTGTCTTTCATTTTAGGTTGTTAATAGATTTATAAACAATTTTCTTCTGTATATAGTCGTGTGCTTCCTCCCCTTGCTCTCATATGCACAATGACTCAACTTGCAAAATCTAGTTTTAGATATCTTTCGCTTTTCTGATAGGCTACTTTAAGTCATAAAATCATGCAATTCCACTAGGTTAATCAAGGGAATCCAAACAACATTTACCTTTTTATCCTGCGATATCAACTCAAATCAATATTTAGGTAACTTCCATTTCCACTAACCATCCCTCTTGGTTATTTGATTCCAGGTGATCTCAACTCTTCTCTTTGTGGGCAATACTATAAATAAATCACTTAGTGAATTTTCCAATGAGTCAACCAAACCAATCTATAACCTCATGTATATCTTAACAATCTTATCTATCAGAGTGGGGCCAACCAAATATTTCTTTCTCTTTTCAGAGTCCTTCACTTTTTTTTTTTAAATTACCTATTGACAATGCCATGTACACATAGCACAACACAAAAATGCATATATACACATGGCTTAACTCTTTACATATTACCATTTAGAGTCTCGCGACCACATTGTCTCTATTCATGTGAACTAAGTGAGACTATCTCTTTTTCTTTTCGATGATCAATGTAAGAGTCATGTTGAGTAGGAATTCCTTTTTATTAACATTTTCCTTCTTTTTATGCCCTTTGTAAGTAGTAATATTCCTATTCCAATGACCCTCACAATGATTTCAACGTAATGGAATTTCATAGATATATTTACATATTGAACATTATCATATCTACAATACATATGTACATGTATAAGTAAAGAGAGGGTTACAAGAACTCTCTTTTTCATCATTTCCATGGTCTCAACCAAGATACTTGGATGTCACATAACTCTTTTCACTCCCATTTTTAGCCTTGATCATTTTCATCTTGCACATGTTTGCATAAAGCTACCATTTATAAATATTTTCAACACTATTTCCATGTGACTTTGTGTTATTCTGTCTTTGAGAGCAACCAACATACTATTATCACTCTCATTTTTAATTGGAAAGTAAAATTTTTACTTCTGTTTTGTTATCTAAATAGATTCTCATGATATTCTAATTTGACTTACCAACACTCAACAAATTTTGTTTTTTTTTTTATTTTTTTAAGCTGATAATTCTTTTTTTCTTTTTCTTTTCTATATCACAATTTTATCCTTTTATAGACATCTCTTTCCTTGAAAAACATCATTGGCCATTATTTCACCATCATTCTTTAAGTTGTTCCAATATCCAGAACTTAAAAATTTAGACTATAGTAAGTCAATTCCTAGGATTCCTTAATTAAGAAGGTCACAAAATATTCCCTTGAAAATTTATAGAAATTTTATTTCTTTTCTAGCTAAGCATGTGATTAAATTTTGTTTTTCTAATTCTTATCACTTTTGAAGATCAAAAATTTTCATGATAGCCATGGGAGTGTACTCAGATTCATAAGTTGCAATATTTAGCATGCTGATACCTGAGTTATGCTATTATTATAGTTTTTTTTTATACAAATATTTTGTATATATAGTTGTTACAAATCCATTGGGCAGATCACTCCCAAAATTTAGATCAGTACTATTAGGGCTCATCAAACCCTAAACTAGCTGCTACATGCCTTAGACAAGTCATCACATTGAAAGCCTTCATTCCTCAGAGTTTCCTGGCCTAAAGTCTTTTACCAAGCAGAAATAGAAAGAAATTTGCGAAAAATCAAGTCAAAGGAGTGATTTTTGACCTAAGGAGGATCAATGCAGCCTTGAATGGGAGAAAATGTACTTCACAGCACTATCTTCAAGCTAGGGGTGCTCTACAGTGCTTTTTCTCTTAACCAGACCTGTGTTGGTGCCAGAGAGGGCATCCTAGGGGCTTGCAAGCACAATTTTTACCAAAAACTACAAAAAGGGCTGAAACAAGATCAATGGAAGCAAGTAAAGTCTACTAGGGTGTACGAGGATGAAGGTAAACTACTAAGGATGATGATTCTTCCCTAGTGGAGTCGTCGATTTGTTATGTGGAATTTTACATCTATGGATAAACATAATTTCCCTAAGTTGGTAGCTACACCTAGAACAATAGATTTAAAGCACTTAACCTTTTCTATAGAAGATAAATAAGACGATGGACCTACTTGTTATCTTTCACTTTCCCTTGTCTCCTTTGTATGGCTCCTATCACTCCTTTCCGAACTTGATTCTCTCGACAAGTACCTGTAATCATAAGCATAGGACAAAAACCAATCAAAGCAAGAGATATATCTACTATAAGAAAATGGAATGGAAAGAATTTACACATATAATCATCATACATAAAGACAAGAATATGGGAAAAGGTGTAAACAAATTTATTAAGTAGAAGGAAGAATTACAACCATGAAGTTCGATCCATTGTCACTCTTCCAGCTTGGGTTCCAACCTACATCACATCAAAAGAACAACACTCTGGCAGCATAACAATACTTGCTTACAATCTTGAACCTCACACCAATAGTATCTCCTTAGAAATTCTCAAAGTCCTGGCCTTGTTCACTTAAATCAATGCTTAATTTATAGGAAATTGGAGGTGGTTTGGTCATAAATGAGGGTATTGAATGGCCTTCCAAAATTAGAGTTAGTTTCCACTGAGGAAGGGATGAGAGGATAGGTGGTTACTTAACTCACTCCCTATCCAATTTCGAGCTCATAGGAGATGATAAGTGTGGGAATCTTCTAGAATGCTCCAGAAGATAAGAATATTCACAGAACCCTATGTAAATTTCACTCTTTCTCACCCAACGTAGGTGTAAGTGGGCTTAAGTGCACTGAAATGAACCCCTAAATGGGCCTACCTACACTACAGCGCAGTTACCCCTGACCAAGGTTGCACGGATCTCCCGAGGAGGCATTTCAGGTGTTATTGTTTCAACACTCTTTCGAGTGATGTGTTTCCCGCATGAAGGTAGAATTATCGCTATTGACCAGATTTCATTTCCTAGTCCAAATATGGCTTCCAATCAACTATCTTCCCTAAATGGTCCTTTTGTCCCAATGGTATCTTCCCTGCCACGGTGTTGAAATTTGGTACTGGAGGATAGTGGTTCCCTTAGGCTTTGATCTTTGGTCTAGGGAAAAGTGTCCAAAAGAATTTAATTTTTCTCCTAAAGTAACTTTATAATTTTTATAAAGTTAAATATAATTTAAAAGTGACTTTAAGTGATAAAGTTACTAAGTCTAATTTTTCATTGACTTTTATAAAGTCATTGAAAAATTAGAAAGGAAAAATGACTTTGGAAATAAATGACTAAGTGGGTCTTTATTAAAGTGGGGTGAATTAAAAAATAAAAAGTGAGATTTAAATGAGCATTTAATCTCAGAATTAGATCTCAATCTATTTCAGCCATTGGATTTAAGGATCACCCAAAAGTCACTTGGATCACCCAAAAGTCACTTGGGGTTAGATTAAAGGAGGAAAAGGAGGAAAAGGTCATTCATTCTTTCATGAGCAGATTGGGAGAAGGAGAGCAAGAGAGCAAGAGAGATTTCTGAGCAGGGAGGAGAAGGAGACAACAGCTTGGCATACATTCCAGGGCAACAGTGGAGCAAATTTGTATAGCTGATTCAGCACACAGTGAAAGGAAGATTTTGACACGATTTTCGAGGAGTGGTTTTCACAAAAATTGAGGAGCAGTTTGCTGTTTTTTTTGCACGCAAAACGAGGGTCGTACAATGGATTTATTGCAGTCTGTACAACACATTTAATGCTTGCCATACAACAACATTTAATGCTAAAAGTGGGAACGAAAATCGAGGAGGCCATACAACATTTATTGCTGTCTTGATTGCTATAATTTCTAGTTTGTTGTAAGGCATGGGAAAAGTAATAAGTTGTAAATTTGCTTGCTGATTTTTTGTTGAATATTTCTCACTATAAAAAGGAGCTCTCGAACTCGTTTTCCCCGAGAGTTGTAGGGGGTTTTTCCAGGGTCAAGTTGACCAAAAATCTCAGTGTTTAAATGTGTTTTAATGGTTGTTTATTTTTGCTGATTTTTATTTCTGCAATTTCCAGCATTTTATAAAATTTCCAGAATTTGTGTTTTCAGCAAATTTATTTTTTCTAGCTTGTTAAATGTATGGTTATGGGAAAGGGCATTTAAATATATGGGAGAAATAAGGAGAAACTACAAACCGGGGTGGGAAATGAGAAATTTATACATGGTATCCGATCTTGAGTGCTGAAGGGCAGTATGGGACAGGAAAAGGAAAAATTACAGCTGCTGATTTTTCACTCAGAAAATTCCAGCAAGCTGATTTTTTCATAAACAACAGTTTTATCTTTACTACAGCAGTGCTATTTTTCGATTTTAGGACAGCAAGATGTCATTGGGATTGAGGGTGGAGGATAGGCTGGGTGGGCATATAAATTACAGCGTTTGGAAGGAGAGAATGCATAGTATCTTTGAGGAGGCAAAAGTCTGGGATATCATGGTGCATACCACACAGAACCTTGTTGTTGTGCCTGCTGATTCTACTCAGTTGACAACTTATAATAAAAAGGACAACAAAGGTAAGAGGCTGATTCTAGACGGAATCAAAGAACATTGCATTCCTCATGTGAGAGGAAAGAGCAATGCCCATGAGATGTGGACATCATTGTCCAATCTCTACCAGAGTACCAATGAGAACCAGAAGATGGTCCTGAAGGAGAAGCTGAAGAACATTAAGATGGGTAATGATGGTGCAGCTGGATATCTCACAAAGATTACTAATGTGAGAGATGAGTTGGCAGCGATTGGAGAGGCCATTCCATCCACTGAGTTGGTGCGGATTGCAGTGAATAGCCTCCCCCGTTCATGGTTGAACTTTGCTGATGGGGTTTGTGCATGTGAGACCCTTCCCACATGGGAGAGGTTTTGGGATGATTGCATTCAGACAGAGATTAGGAAAGGTCAGCTTGGGGTAGCTAAACTAGTTGAGCAGGATGAGGATGTAGCACTAGTGGCAGGAGGCAGGAAAGCAGAAGAGGGCAGGCAAAGCAAAGTAAAGGGAAACAGAACACACAGAAGGACTATTCCAAGGTGAAGTGTTGGAATTGTCAAAAGATGGGACACTATGCAGTTGTGCGTCTGGAGAAGAAGAAGAAGAAGGGGAAGAACTAGGACGTGGCAGCTTCAACAAAGATTGAGGAATTTGCAAATCGTTTTGACCGAGAGTTTGCGTTCGCTACGTGTGAATCCTCTAGTGCAGGATCACCTGCCACACAGGTTCAGAGGGAGCATGCTTTTCCCTCGATTAGCAGAGCATCTTCAGGTATCTGGTATGTGGACAGTGGGGCTTCACGTCACATGACAAGAGTCCGCGGGTACTTCTTTGAGCTTTCAGAGAGTGTCACTGATATAGAGGTAGTACTCGGTGATGAAAGAGTTGTTAGAGCAGTCGAGGTGGGGACACTGACATTTCAGAGGGAGTCCAAACCTCCCTTGAAAGTGTCAGATGTTCTTTATGTGCTAGGGATGAGGAAGAACCTCATATGCATCTCAGCTTTGGAGGACAGAGGATATGAGTTACTGTTCAGGGGAGGACAGGTGTTGATGTATCCCAGGGGCACTCCAGCTGATTCAGCTAGAGTGATAGGTGTACGCCATGCAAAGGTGTACAAGTTTGCATTCCAGCCCCTTTTGGCATTAAACAGTAGTACCAACAGCAGAGCTAGCAGTTCTGAGCTATGTGAGATTAGGCACCGCAGGATGGGACATATGTATCATGGAGCCTTGAGGACATTGCGGGAGATCACTACAGGTGTGCCTGATTTCAGTACTGATCACTTTGATACTTGCAGAGGTTGTGTGATGGGCAAGTTTGCCAAATCCCCTTTTCCCAGCAGTGATAGCAGAGCGACTGGGATACTTGATTTGATTCATTCCGATGTGAGCGGTCGGATGTCTCATGTTTCCTTGAGTGGATATGAGTACTATGTTTTATTCATTGATGATCACTCCAGGAGGACCTGTATTATTTTTTGAAGACCAAGAGTGAGGTCTTCAAGCAGTTTCAGGAGTTCAGAGCCCTTGCGGAGACACAGACTGGTCGAAAGATCAAGTCCTTGAGGTCAGAAAATGGAGGAGAGTACACCCTTGGAGAGTTTGTTGACTATTATGCGGAGGCAGGCATTAGGAGGGAGTTCACTGTTCCTTAGAACCCCCAGCAGAACGGGGTTGCAAAGAGGAAGAACAGATCCATCATAGGGGCTGCCAAAGCCATGTTACATGATCAGGGGTTGCCATTGTTCTTGTGGGCAGAGGCCTACAACACAGCTCTTTACTTGCAGAACAGGAGTCCGCATCGTGCCTTGGGGCACATGACTCCGGAGGAGGCTTTCTCTCGGAAGAAGCCTGATATTGGTCATCTTCATATCTTTGGATGCATTACATACTCCTATATACCCAAGGAGAAGAGGACCAACTAGAGCCCACCGCAGAGAAGGGTATCTTTGTGGGCTACAGTGAGACCTCAAAGGCCTTTTGGATTTACATTCCTCCACAGAGGAGAGTTTTTGTCAGACGAGATGTGAAGTTCGAGGAGGACAGGGCCTTTAGGAGGTCACGGGAGTTAGAGTATCTGGATCAGCCAGACCCTCAGCAGCAGTTGAGTCAGTCGCAGGGATCTAGTGGGCAGGGATTAGGAGGATCCGGAGGTACATCTATGAGGATGTCAGGTCCGTCAATGAGCAGTGGCTCGCCGAGCCAGAGGGGTGGTGCTCCGGGTAGCATGCAGAGTAGTTCACTACGGAGTCCACTGATGGACAGTTCACATGGTACCTCAGCTTCTACAGGTTCAGGTGCAGGCAGGTGGACAACAGACAGATAGTCAGGAGTTCAGGCTCCTGATGATGATGATGAGGAGGAGTTTCATTCTCCTATGGGAGAAGCATGCTCAAGGAAGAGAAAGCCCAAGTGGCTTCAGGACACCTTGAGAGATGCCACATCTGTTGCTGAGCCGAAGAGGCCGATCAGAGAGAGTAGACCACCTGAGAGGTTTTTTAGCTATATGGCGATGGTTACCATCATCCTTGACTCTTAGCCTTCTAGCTATGAGGAGGCAGCTAGCCAGCAGGTCTGGAGAGAGGCCATGCAGGAGGAGTATTCTTTTATCATGAAGAATGATGTTTGGGAGGTGGTGCCGAGGCCTGAGGCCAAATCCGTGGTTACTTCCAGATGGCTTTACAAGGTAAAGCATGCTGCAGATGGCAGCATTGAGAAATTCAAAGCAAGGTTTGTGGCTAGAGGGTTCTCCCAGGTAGAGGGAGTTGATTATGAGGAGACCTTTGCTCCCATGGCTCGATATACTTCGATCCGCTCCATTATATCGATAGCAACAGAGATGGGTTGGAAGATGCACCAGATGGATGTGAAGACTGCATTTCTCAATGGCTTCATATAGGAGGAGGTGTATATTGAGCAGCCATAGGGCTTTGAGGTGCATGGGAAGGAGTCCCATGTGTGCAGACTGAAGAACGCCCTTTATGGCCTGAAGCAAGCTCCCAGAGCTTGGTACTCCAGGATAGATACATATTTGCAGGGGATGGGTTTCACAAAGAGTGAGGCAGATCCGAACATTTACTTTATTATGATTGGTGAGGAGCCTCTCATTCTGGTGCTGTATGTGGATGACTTGGTCATTACAGGTGCAGAGAGACTCATATAGAACTGCAAGAGAGATCTTGCGACAGAGTTTGAGATGAAGGACATCGGCTTGATGCATTACTTTTTGGGCTTGGAGGTGTGGCAGGAGGAGGGGCATTTCTTCCTGGGGCAAGGGAAGTATATTGTGGACATCCTTAGCAGATTCCACATGGAGGATTGTAGACCCATGTTGACACCAATGATCACCAACTAGAAGAAGCTTCATGCTTCGGATTCCAAGTTGGTGGATCCCACATTGTATAGGTAGTTGATCGGTTCCTTGATGTATTTGGTCAACACTAGACTAGATATATGTTTTGCAGTCAACACGATGAGTTAGTTTAT
The DNA here is from genome assembly GCA_031772625.1 of Pinus tabuliformis. NCBI lineage: Eukaryota > Viridiplantae > Streptophyta > Pinopsida > Pinales > Pinaceae > Pinus > Pinus tabuliformis. The sequence goes on from CM062817.1 coordinate 779,490,627, forward strand.
GTGTGAGCCTAGGAAGGTTCATTGGGTGGTTGCAAAACACATTTTGCGGTACTTGTAGGGGACAGTGGATTATGGTCTGGACTACAAACAGGGAGATGGAGTGAGATTGGTAGGATACACTGATTCTGATTGGGCAGGGTGTGCTTCTGATAGGAAGAGCACTTCAGGGTGCTGTTTTGGGTTGGGTTCAGCAGTACTGTCATGGTTCAGCTGGAAGCAGTAGTCAGTATCACTGAGTTCAGCGGAAGCAGAGTATATGGCAGCCAGTCTAGCTAGTTGTGAGGCTATCTGGCTTCACAAGATGTTTTTTGGCTTATTTGGTCAGCTGTTGAGACCTTCAGTGATTTACTGTGATAATCAGAGTTGCATTAAACTCACAGAGAGTCCAGTATTTCATGACAGGTCAAAGCATATTGGGATCATATATCATTTCATCAGAGACTATGTTCAGAAGGGAGCTGTGAAGCTTGAGTATATTTCCACTGATGAGTAGGTTGCAGATATTCTTACCAAAGCCTTACCACGGGGCAAGGATCTCTACTTCAGAGACAAGATGGGTGTGGTGAGGAACACCTTCCTCGGTAAGAGGGAGTGTTGAAATTTGGTACCAGAGGATAGGTGGTTCCCTTAGGCTTTGATCTTTGGCCTAGGGAAAAGTGTCCAAAAGAATTTAATTTTTCTCCTAAAGTAACTTTATAATTTTTATAAAGTTAAATCTAATTTAAAAGTGACTTTAAGTGATAAAGTTACTAAGTCTAATTTTAAAGTGACTTTTATAAAGTCAATGAAAAATTAGAAAGGGAAAGTGACTTTGGAAATAAATGACTAAGTGGGTCTTTATTAAAGTGGGGTGAATTAAAAAATAAAAAGTGAGATTTAAATGAGCATTTAATCTCAGCCTTAGATCTCAATCTATTTCAGCCATTGGATATAGGGATCACCCAAAAGTCACTTGGGGTTAGATTAAAGGAGGAAAAGGAGGAAAAGGTCATTCATTCTTTCATGAGCAGATTGGGAGAGGGAGAGCAAGAGAGCAAGAGAGATTTCTGAGCAGGGAGGAGAAGGAGACAACAGCTTGGCACCCATTCCAAGGCAGCAGTTGAGTAGATTTGTACAGCTGATTCAGCACATAGTGAAAGGCAGATTTTGGCACGATTTTTGAGGAGTGGTTTGCACAAAAATTGAGGAGCAGTTTACTGATTTTTCTGCACAGAAAACGAGGGCCGTACAGCAGATTTATTGCAGTCTGTACAATGCATTTAATGTGGTCCGTACAACAGCATTTAATGCTGAAAGTGGGCACGAAAATAGAGGAGTCCGTACAACATTTATTGCTATCCTATTTGCTATAATTTCTAGTTTGCTGTGAGGCATGGGAAAAAAGATAAGTTGTAAATTTGCTTGCTGATTTTTTGCTGAATATTTCTCACTGTAAAAAGGAAATTTTCAGAAATAAAGAAGAGCTCTCGAACTGGTTTTCCCCAAGAGTTGTAGGGTGTTTTTCCAGGGTCAAGTTGACCAAAAATCTCAGTGTTTAAATGTGTTTTAATGGATGTTTATTACTGCTGATTTTTACTTCTGCAATTTCTAGCATTCTGTAAAATTTCCAGAATTTGTATTTTTAGCAAATTTATTTTTTCCAGCTTGTTAAATGTATGGTTATGGGAAAGGGCATTTAACTATATGGGAGAAATAAGGAGAAACTGAAAACCGGGGTGGGAAATGAGAAATTTCTACACACGGCTCAATTATGTGGCAACCTATTCCATGGCTACATCAACGGATGATCAATTTTGTGATGTTGTACCTTATGTACTAGGGGCATTGGAACCAGATCTCTTCTTCAAGAGCATTATTCTCCCATCTGATGAGACCCTCTTGGAAGTCATGACCTCTTATGAGTTGTGATCAAGGAATATGACGATAGCTCCTGGTCTTGTGTCAACCTTGTTAAAAAATGAAACAAAGGAATATGAGGATTGTTCCTTGTCTTGTGTAATCTCATTAAAAAATGAAACAAGGAATATGAGGATAGTTCTTTTACTATGTCAACCTCATTAAGAAATGAAACAGGTCTAGGGGGATGATTTCTTGTTTTGTGTCAAGCTCGTTATAAAATGAAACAAGGAATATGAGAATTATTATTTTATTGTGTCAACCTCATTAAAATATGCAACAGGTCCAGGAGGATGGTTCCATGTCTTGTTTCAACCTTATTAAGAAATGAAACAAGGAATATGAGGATAGTTCTTTCACTGTGTTAACCTCATTAAAAAATGAAACAGGTCCCATGAGCATAGTTCCTTGTCTTGTGTCAAGATCATTAAAAAATGAAACAAGGAATGAGAGTAGAGTTCCATGTCTTGTATCATGCTCATTAAAAAATTGAAACAAGGAATCTAAGCAGAGTTCATTGTCTTATGTTAAGCTCATTAAAAAATGAAACAAGGTCTCATCGAGCAAAATTCTAATTCGAGTCTTTAAGTAGATCTCGCAAAATCCCAGTCGATTCTTTCATTTGATCTCGTAAATAAACCTTCATTCCATCCACGTGATAGCCACGAGTAGTCTACTTACGTTAAAGCAATGAAGCTTGGGGGCATGCACCTAGACTCGAGTCATCATTCTTAGGGCATGTAAACTAAATCCAGGCATATTTTTTTATTTCAAGCTTGTGTAAACATGAAACTGAATCCAAGCATAGTTTTCCTTTCAATATTGTGTAAAAATGAAACTTAATTCAAGCATAGTTTTTTGATTCAAACTTGTGTAAACATGAAACTGAATCCAAGCATAGTTCCCTATGGTTCAAGCTTGTGTAAAAATTAACCCATCTCCATTTTAACCCTTGTTATTTCCATTCTATTAGCCTCTTACGTCAGATGAGCCTCGGTTATTATCCTTCCATCGTCACTATTTGCTTGGCCAATCATACGCTTTCACTTGGTTGTTTCTCCCTTTTTGTGGAACAGTTACAATGAGTGGTCTTATTAGCCAACCTGTTCACATAAATCAACATGTTTTGAGAAGTTCCAACATCTTCAGAACCAATCACTATCCTATACACCACTCGTTCCTCAAAGTGGAGTCTTCTTCAAGCTCTTTTCAGACTCTCGAAATATGAAAAGATGGCCGACCACTTGTCCTTTTCAGCCCATTAATGGATTGTAAACGATATCTACTCAGTATAAGTTTAACCCTTTTCCAGACTGAGATAGATTATTTATGAAAAAGGAATACGTTGATCGAACATGGTTAATAGGTTCTCTGTCGTATTATTTTGCACTTTTTCGGACTTGAGAGACAAACCTACGGAAAAGAACTTGTGGAGTTTTCTTTTTGTCCCTTTTTCAAACTCTCTAAATGTGAAAAGGACTAAGTTATCATTGTCGTTAAACTCGTTAAAACATCAAATAGTGACAAACTTGTCCATCAGGACAAGACCGATTTTCACCTTCACTAGACTCTTTAAAACATCACATAGCGGTGGATTCACCCAAAGGGTGGAATTATACAACAAGCATATGTTATCCTCCTCAAAATTGATAAAAAATAAAGAGGTACTGGTTAGCAATGATCGGGGAAAATGGGAAAATGGGTAAACCACTTTATGGTAGCAGGTTGCTCTTGAACATGACACTTTCACTTCATCACTGTGACTACATGGGTTGGGTTATCTCCTTTATGATCATCATAGGGTGGTCTATCATACCATCCATTACTTTGGTTTTGGGTCAGTGTTGCCAATTCATTTAGTGTTGCCGACATTTTCAAGAGAAGTCACTCAGTTAAAATTCATCCTTTGCAATACTCATAAACCTTCATTTTCATGACCGCCATTCCTGAACCTTGTGTCATCCGTCACATTCTGTCTCCAAAAATCATTACATTCATTTCATGTCATTGATGTGGGATACATCAAGACCCTCTTGTGATGAGTCACTTCTTCTCGACATGAGCACATTATCCAAGAAGTTGACTTAGAAACACCCTTTCAGTACCTTGGGACTTGCATACATTAATGGCAAGTTTCTTGCTTCTGGTGATAGGTTGACATGACTGGCCTTCGATCAAAGACTTTGTATGGTGTTCAACATCAAAACATCTATTTACACCATGCAGAATGTACTACAGTACCTTGAGCAAGGAAAATTTTAAGAACCACCCTAAATTTATATGTATAATAAATGGGCTAATCCCCATGATACATAGGAAGAATGGGAGGTGATTTTATCAATAATATAATATGTATATATAATTTTTTGGCGAATCTCACCAGATTATATTATCTTGTACAGTGATGGAGAATCTTTCACTAAATTATAAAATCTTGTAAGATCTTGGCAAATCTTTTACTGAATAATAAAACATTGTGAAGTCTTGGCTAATGTTTTGTTAAAGTATGAAACCATATATGATAATAAGAAAACATATTCATTAAACTGTAATATACTAACATACATGTTTGGCAAAAGAAACATAATTATCTCTTCCTACAAGCAATGTTCCAAGTTTCAGTGGTCGTGTTTATCAAGGTTCTTACAATACACTCTTTCATATCCTTCTATTAGTTTTGATAATATTCCACAACAAAGTTCTTGTAGGTGTTGATATTGACAACGAGTTATTTCAATGTAGGAGAGATTAATCTTTTCTCTACAACTTTTGTCAAGCTACCACTTTATTCAAGTTATCAAATTTCTTTCTTATTCCATAGATTACAACTACAATATAAAAAAAAAACATCAAGTTTGTTTACCCCAACACCCCAACAAGTAGCAAGCCCCAACTATATTATATAAGAAATTATTAGGTATCCCAAGGGCTTGAAGGGGATCTAATTAAAAGAAGTGACCATTGTGAGAATCCTTCCAATCAATATATGAACATATAAATGTAGATTTATTATTATTTTAATTGGAAATCTTCAATTAAATAATAAAATTGAATTACGTCTCTCTCAATCTATATTGCTTATTAGCATAATTCACTACCCTCATAGGTCTCGCATTTTTTAATACTGTTGTATCATATAGATTAATTTCCTTTTTGGTGAACAATCTCCACCTTTTAGGAAAATATGGTGGAGTGGCTCCAACCCCTACAGATCATTAGGACAAACTAAGACTAGCACAAAAGATGAAAGGTTGTACAAACCAACTTATTTTTCAAACAACTAATCCAACATTAGTACCTAAACTTTTTCATGAAGATATCATATTGAGAATGTTTGAAAAATGGTGAGAAATATTCTGTGAGGGTGATGCGGAAAGAGTGATAAGGTTTCATTACATTGAATTTTTTTTGTTAAATCAGAAAAAGTTAAAAACCAATATTAATGGAGATATTGGCATTTTTTTACTAAATTTTGTTTAGTGACTAAATGTAGCTTTAACCATTCACCTTAAGATGTTTTTACAATATAATTTTCTAAGTCTATTTAATATCTTCATTATCCTAAAAACCAACCTATATCCATCTTAACTCCACATCTACCACTCATAGGGAGATGAAATCTATTTATCCCTCTGAGCACTTGGTAGACCAAGAATTAAGATGGATCTAAGATGATAAAATTTTCCCTTTAAATAGTCTATGCTCACATGAATACCATGGTATTACCGTGGGTCAATACCATGGGTTATCATAAACCTAGAGCTTAAAAATTACTATTAGTAATTTATAAAAATTAATAAACTTAATAACTAATTTTTATATTATTTTTTATTTTAACTAAGTTAAAATGTTTAGCATATATTAAATTACAACATCCATTTTTACTCTTGATCCACCAAGCCCCGAGAGGGATCAAATATCTTTTCACTCTATGCTAGTTTGCATATCACGATATTTGATACCTCTTGCGGCTTAGTAGATCTAGAGTAAAGATGGATCTATGCTGGTTTAATTCCCCCATTTAAATAGGTCACATTCCACGTGAATACCATGGGTCAATATATCTTTTCACTCTATGCTAGTTTGCATATCACGATATTTGATACCTCTTGGGGCTTAGTAGATCTAGAGTAAATATGGATCTATGCTGGTTTAATTCCCCCATTTAAATAGGTCACATTCAACGTGAATACCATGGGTCAATACCATGTGCCATTTCTATTTTTATTAATACTAATATTAGGTTTAATAATGTTTTTTTGCATGGTATTAATAATAATCTAGCCCATGGTATTTGGCCCATAGTATTTTGCCCATAGGTTTCACATAAACATAAAGCATTTTTTGAGTGTTTGTAAATATAAGGTAACTTATGGAGTAAATATAAAAAAATGTTTTATTTGTTTACCATACCTCTCATTTATTTATATTTTTATTAATTTACGATACCTCTTTTACAAATATGGTATTTCGCCCATAGGATTCACTTAAATAAAACCCCTTTTGTTGAGCCTTCATAAATAGAAAGAGGGTTATGGACTAAATATAAAAAGAGGTTTTATTTATTTATCATACCTCCACTTTATTTGTATTTTTATTTGTTTACACCCTTGCATGTATATAAGGTGACTTATGGAGTAAATATAAAAAATGTTTTATTTATTTACCATACCTCTCATTTATTTATATTTTTATTAATTTACCATACCTCTTTTATAAATATGGTATTTGGCCCATAGGATTCACTTAAATAAAACCTATTCTTGAAAATTAGGGTGAATGGAAGGTTGTAACTCGTAATTTCAAGGGCTAAATTTACCTTTTTTATCCTCTCCGTTAAAATAAGGTGGGCTATTTGAGGTGATTTGTAAAAATGCACTATGATACAAAATATTTGCCCACTAAAGATTTAAAACCCCTTAATTTCGCCAAAGGGCGAACATTCAACCCTAAAATTTTCCATGACCTTGAGGATCATTATCATTATCGGTGATTTCTCTCAGGTCTGTTAATGGCTTACATCATTGGATGGCAAGGAGACGGTGCCTTCCCATGTTTGAGTTGAGATCACATATTCACATGGTTGAAATCATACTTGAGCAAACGATTGAATGATATAGAAGACCCGTGATCTAGTTTCATCCATCTGGGCTGTGATTTCAGGAGAGTAATAAATCATCTGTACAATGACTTTACATAGATGCTCATCCTATCATGGGTCTATATCTGTAGACGACTATCTATGTACATGTAATGAAAAGTTTATATGTTGAGCATGAGTATGCCTTCCCTCAACAATTCGTGAAAATTCCAAAATATCATGATATTATTTATTGTAATTTATGGAGGTCAACATCCACTTCGGAACCTCCTCATCACATCGTAAAGAATATCACTCAACATTATAATTTTCAATTTCATGCTTTAGGGGGTAGTTGTTACATATCAATTTTGGCACATCACTCCCAAGATTCAGATCAGTACTATTAGGGCTCATCAAACCCTAATCTAGTTGCTACATGCCCTAGACAAGTCATCACATTGAATTCCTTCATTCTTGAGAGTTTCCTGGCCTGAAGCCCTTCTGAAATGCCTCCTTGGGAGATCAGTGCAACCTTGGTCAAGGGTAACTACGTTGCAGTGTAGGTAGGCCCATTTAGGGGTGCATTTCCGTGCACTTAGGCCCACTTACACCTGTGCTGGTGAGAAAGAGAAAAATTTGCATAGGGTTATAGGAACATTCTTATCTTCTGAAGCATTCTACAAGATTCCCGCACTTATGATCTCCTACGAGCTCTAAATTGGATAGGGAATGAGTTAAGTAACCTCCAATCCTCTCATCCCTTCCTCCATGGAAACTAACTCTAAGTTTGGAAGGGCATTCAATACCCTCATTTATGACCAAACCACCTCCATTTGCGTATAAATTGAGCACTCATCTAAGTTATCAAGGGCTGGAATTTGAGAATTTGTAAGGAGATACTATTGGTGTGAGGTTTGAGATTGTAAGCAAGTATTGTTATGCTGCCAGATTGTTGTGCTTTTGATGTGGTGTTGGTTGGAGCCCAAGCTGGAAGAGTGGTGGCTAGGGTGTAGGCGTAAGAGACAATTGTTCAAATCCAGAAACAATTTCTTCAAGTTCACACGGAATTTCTTCTTGGATTTCATGCGGAGTCTCAGTCATCTACCTCCAAAATTATCTATTCTGCTAAATTAGCAGAACTGCTTAATTTAACCGCAATGACAAGAACTTTACAAGTCCTTAAAACATCACACACTGCAATCACAATTTCATCAGGCAGGGTTCATTCACTCATAACCATGTGATGCGATATTAATCGATGCTCCTGGTATCATACATCACATTTTGCAACTCCACCGAGACAGGGTTATTCACTCTTGAACCTTGTGATGCGATATTAATCAGTGATCCAACAGTCAACAGTCAGTAGTGATCTGACGGTCACTGCTATATCGCACCGAGATTTGTGTGACGATACCACCTCATGGAGCCGATAGATTTATAAACCTCAATTTATAAAATTTCGGGTCCGGGTTTGAGATTAATGTCTGACCATCTTAAGACCTGATATCCATTGGATGACAGAGGCCATCAGATCTACGGCTCATGGGACTTCTATTAACACACGAATTAAAACAGACCTAACCCCCGCTGTTGATGGTGACGTCAGGCATTGAAAATGAAATCGACGGCTAAGAGAGAGTATGGGACTTTGGCCATGATTTAGAAATTCGTACACTTCTACTGTCTCAGTCGCTAATATACAATGGAAATAGTTTAAAAGAAATGACACAGAACGCTAATATTTCAAGCCAAACTGGAAATTGAACGATACATAGAGATACTTCGGAGCGATGCAACATCCCCGAGATTGACCAATTATACACAAAAAGGCACAAGATTTAATTTCTCCAATTTTAATCATATATGGCCCAGATAAGCTGAATCAATCAAAATCCTTTTACAATCATTTGGAAGTTACACAAATACCATTTCATCTAACATTCAGATCCTTAAACACTGGATCAAATTTACCTAATCTTGAACAATATCCAATCTAGTCGATATTCTCCTTGAGAAACTCAACTAAATTGAAACTGCAGGAATTAATTACAAAACTACTCAATCCCTAAATCCTATCTCAATCCTATCTAGAAAGCTTGCAAATTGATAGCTAAAGCATCCCACTCCTTTGCTTGTAGCCTTTATTGTATTTTTGGAATAAGTTCGAAGCCTTTTGCCTTCAAGCATCATGCTCCTGCATCAGACTCCTGAGGAGAAAATTCTGCATGGGCTCCTGTCCATGAGCTCTTCTACAAAACTGCCTAACTTCTGTAGCATGGCATCTATCATCCAAGTAGCTTTATCTATTGGTCGATCATCCATTTGACCAAATACTAAAATATTCCCATCCTCTTGTCTTCTTCAACGATTTCTTGTCCAAAATCCTCTCTGGCTTCAATTCCTTTGCCATAGGTAATTGTTTTACCTAATCAATCTCTTGTTCTTCTTGATCCTCTATTGTGTCATCTTCCTGTTCCTTTACATACATGTATAAGTCAACAACATTACAAATTGGAGATATTCCAATATTAGGAGGTAATTCAATTTCATATGCACTTGCAGAAAATTTTCTCAAGACTCTGCATGGTCGAATTTTCTTAAACTTTAGTTTATTATACTCCCTTTTTGGAAATATTTCCTTCCTCAGCTGTGATAAAACCAAATCCCCAACCTCAAAATTAACTTCTCTTCTCTTCAAATCTAATCTACCCCTGTATTTGATGTTGCTGTCCTATAGTTGTCATTTTACCTGTTCATGTATTGCTTGAATTTCTGTAGCAAAATCTTCTCCTTTAGCACTTCTCCTTTCTTCTTTTCCCAAGTCTCCCAATTTAGACATTCCTCTTGGGTGCATTCCATAGATTATATGGAATGGACTCTGCCCTGTACTCCTGTTAGGAGAATCATTATATGTATATTCTGCCTGTGCCAATACTTGATCCCATTGTTCTGGATGTTCACCTATAAGACTTCTCAAAATATTACCTAAGCTTCTATTTACAACTTCAGTCTGTCCATCAGTCTGAGGATGATAAGCAGAACTGAAACTCAATTTAGTTCCAAGCTTCTTCCATAATGTCCTCCAGAAATTTCCAACAAATCCGGTGTCTCTGTCTGAAATAATGCTTTCAGGTAATCCATGTAGTCTTACAATCTCCTTAAAAAAAAGTTTAGCAATATGAGTAGCATCACTAGTTTTCTAACATGGAATAAAATGCACCATTTTTGAAAATATGTTAACTACTACATAAATTGATCATTTCCTCTTTGAGTTTTTGGTAAACCCAAAACAAATTCCATACTTACCATATCCTAAGGCCTATCTAGAATAGGTAACGGAACATACAAACCTCTGTTTTGACTCCTTCCCTTTGCGTACGGACAGACATTACAATTTTTTACGTACCTTTCTACTTCAGACCTCATTTTCGGCTAAAAATAAAACCTGTTCAACTGTTCATAAGTTTTGTCTGTACCAAAATTCCCTCCAAGTCCTGCAATATGTTTCTCCTTCATCAAAATCTCCCTCATAGAACAACTTGGTATGCACAATTGATTTCTTTTAAAAAATAGTCCCTCTTGCAGGAAATAATCCAACCACTTGCTTTTGTCTAACAAATCAAGATTTCTACAAGCTTCAAATACCTCTTTAAAATCTAGATCTTTCTCATATAATTCTTTAAGGAAATCAAAACCCAACACTTGAATTTGACTTTCTCGAACTAAAATTCCTTTTCTACTTAAGCAATATGCTACTTTGTTTGATTGACTAGTTATATTTTTTAATACAAAATTAAAACTTTGTAGGTATTCTACCCATTTTGCATGCTTCTGGTTAAGCTTTGGTTGTTGTATAAAGTATTGTAATGCATGGTTATCTAAATACAGTATGAACTCCTTGGACATCAACTAATGTCTCCACTTCTTCAAAGACTGCACCATTGCATAAAACTTGTTGTCATAAGAAGAATATTTATTCTTGGTCTCATTCAGCTTTTCACTAGAATAAGCTACAGGTCTGTCCTCCTGACTCAAAAAAACTCTAATGGCTTCTCCATTGGCATCACACTTCACTTGAAAATGTTTGTTAAAATCAGGTAAAATCAAAATAAGTTTCTTAGTAATCTTTCTCTTCAACAGCTGGAAGTTATTTTTTGCTTCAGTAGTCCATTTAAATGGTTGTCTATCCTTCCTTATTGTGTCAATAATTGATGCACTAATATTACTAAAATTCCTTATGAATTTCCTATAAAAAATAGCAAGACTGTGAAAACTTCTTACCTCAAAGACAATTTTTGGCGAAGACCACTCCATGATAGACTTGATCTTTTCTGGATCCATATTCAACCCCTCAACAGAAACAACGAAGACCAAATACACCAACTGCTCCTTCATGAATGAACATGTCTTTAAATTTAACAGTAATTTTTCTTGTTGTAGCCTCTGTTAGACATAATTCAGATGTCTCACATGTTCCTCCTTAGATCTGCTTTAAACTAATATATTGTCCAGATATAGGATTACAAATTTACCAATAAATTCTTTCAGAACTTCATTCATAAGTCTCATAAATGTATTAGGGGCATTCGATAATCCAAAAGGAATTACCATCCACTCATACAATCCTTCATTGGTTTTAAATGAAGTTTTCCACTGATCTCCCTCTCTAATTTTGGTTTGATGATAACCACTTTTTAAATTTAACTTTCTAAAATATCTAGCTCCACTCAAAAAATCCATCAAATCTTCGATTCTAGGTAAAGGAAATCTATACGTGATTGTTAACTTATTGATGGCTCTCGAGTCAGTGTACATTCTGTAACCTCTATCTGTATTTGGGCTCAACACTGTTGGCATTGTGCAAGGACTCAAACTCTCTCTAACCAGTCCCTTGTCTAATAGTTCCTAAAGCTATTTCTTGATCTCTTCATTCTCTGTGGGAGTCATCCTATAAGCTGCTTTATTAGGTAGAATTTCTTTTGGAATCAAATGTATGTGATGACTGATTTTTCTAATGGGTTGTAACTCATCAGGCAAATCATCTACAATGATATCACAATAACTGTCCAACATCTCTTGAATTTCAATTGGTAAATCAAAAACTTTTGTGGAAAAAGTCCCTCTGCCACTTGCATCACCTAATGTGCGTTCATGCTGACTTGAGCTGCTGCTAGCTCCATCTCCAGGTGTTGTACATCTTCCTCTACCACCCTGACTTCCCCTTCCTCAGAAAGTACCTCTATTTCTAGCAGACGGCTTCCTCATGAGTTTTTGTTCAACCTTTAGTACCATCTGATAAGCCTCTTATACTGTTTTAGGATATAGTACACTTATCTCATCTTGAATGTCCATTCTAAGACCATTCACATATCTGGAAAAATTCTCATCTATGTCTTGGATTTGTCCTGCTCTTATACTCACTTTGTAGAATTCCTTTGTGTATTCCTTTACTGTCATAGACCTCTATTTAAGATTTTGCATCTGTCTAAATAATGTTTGCTGATAATCACTTGGTAGAAACTTACTTTTCAGTTTTACCACCATCCTGTTCGAATTCTTAATTGGTTGTTTGCTAAGTCTTCTTCATTCTACCTGCGCTCCATCCCACCAAAGTGTTGCATGTCCTTTTAGTTTCGTGACAACAAACTTCACTTTCTTTCCTTCATGATTTTCCTCATAATTGAAGAATTTCTCCACATCATTTATCTAGTCTATCAATTACTCAGGGCTTAAGATTCCTGTGTAGATTGAGACTTTAAGTCTACGCTTCGATGTGGATCTCAATACTGACCTAAAGAATCCCATTTCAGGAGTTACATCTGTAGGTTCTTCATCTTCTATAGCTCCAACTTCAGGTTCACTAACATCTCCAGCATCTACATCTCTTCCCATTTCCACTGCTTCCAATCTAGCTTGCATCTGTTGCATAGCTTTCAACACTTCAACATTTGCAACTTGTTGTCCTCTTCTTTGACCACCACCTCTTCCTCCAACTCTGAAAGCCATGTGGGATTTCTTCTTCTACTCTTTGAGATCCTGTTCAATGTCAGTAGGCTATTCTGATACCAGAAATGGTGGCCGGGGTGTAGGCGTAAGAGATAATCGTTCAAATCTAGAAATAATTTCTTCAATTTCAGGCGAAATTTCTTCTTGGATTATATATAGAGTCTTAGTCATCTACCTCCAAAGCTATCTATTCTGCAAAATTAGTATAACTGCTTAATTTAGCCGCAATGACAAGCTCTTTACAAGTCCTTAAAACATCGCACATCGTAATTGCAAGTTCATCAGGTAGTGTTCATTCACTCATAACCATGCGATGTGATATTAATCGGCGCTCCTTGTACCACACGTCTCATTTCGCAGCTTTGCTGGGTGAAGGTTATTCACTCTTGAACCTTGCAATGCAATATTAAGCAACGATCCAATGGTCAACATTCAGTAGTGATCCGACAGTCACTGTGATATCGCATGGAGATCTGTGCGACGATACCGCCTCACGGAGCCGATAGATTTATATACCTCAATTTATAAAAGTTAGGGTCTGGGTTTGAGATTAATGTCCGACCGTCCTCAGAGTCGATATCCATTGGATGACATAGGCCATAAGATCTACGACTCGTGGGACTTCTATTAACACATGAATTAAAACATACCTAACCCCCACTGTTGACGATGACGTCAGGCATTGAAAATGAAATCGATAGCTAGGAAAGAGTATGGGACTTCGGCCACGATTTATAAATTCATACAATTTTACTCCCCCAATCACTAATACATAGCGAAAACAATTTAAAAGCGATCACACATAACTCTAATATTTCAAGCCAAATTGGAAATTCAACGATACATAGAGATACTTCGAAGGGATGCAACACCCCTGGGATTTACCAATTATACACATAAAGGAACAGAAATTTAATTTTTTCAATTTTAATCATATATGGCCCAAACAAGCCGAATCAGTCAAAATCATTTTACAGTCATTCAGAAGTGACAAAAATACCATTTCATCTAACAATAAGATCCTTAAACACTGGATAGAATTTACCTAATCTTGAACAATATCTAATCTAGTTGATATTCTCCTTGAGAATCTCAACTTAATAAAAATTGCATGAATTAATTACAAAACCACTCAATCCCTAAATCCTATCTCAATCCTATCTAGGAAGCTTGTAAATTGACAACTAAATGCTCCCACTCCTTTGTTTGTAACTTTGTTTGTGTTTTTGGAATAAGTTCGAAGCCTTTTGCCTTCAAGCCTCATGCTCCCACATCAAAGAGTGATAATGGATTGGACTTCATGGTTGTAATTCTTCCTTCTACTTAATAAAGTTGTTTACACCTTTTCCCATATTCTTGTCTTTATGTATGATGATTATATTTGTAAATGATTTCGATTCCATTTGCTTATGGTAGATAGATCTCTTTCTTTGATTGGTTTTTGTCCTCTGTTTATGATTGCAGGTACTTGTCGAGAGGATTAATTTCAAGAATGAGCAATGGAAGCCATACAAAGGAGACAAATGGAAAGCGACAGATAACAATTAGGTCCCTTGTCTTATTTATCTTCTATAGAGAAAGGTTAAGCACTTTAAATATGTTGTTCTAGGTGTACCTACCCACCCAGGGAAATTGTGTTTATCAGTAGATGCAAAATTCCACATAACACATGATACCTCATGTGTTTGCGCTATGCTTTATTCTACATAATATAGAGTTTCCCATCCTCTCTTCAGCACTTGTCCACCATTATTTACATGACTATAAAGCATCATGAATACATTTTATTATGTATTTAGAGTTTGATTCCAGAATATTCATACTAAAAGTTCCTAAACCTTCTTAGCTTTTATGGTGCCCTAGTGCTCTCAACTGGGCTCTTGAACTTATAAAAGGGAATTATTGTAATACATAATTACTTGCATACCATACTTCTATCAATGTCTTTCCTAACGAATAATTCAATATCTTTTTGGTTCTTTTAGAACTATAAAAATGATAACATCAATTATTATGTACTTCCATATCAAATTTCACATGGTGAGTTCAATTTCCAACTTTTATGTCCCAACCTCCTTGCACATATTATGTTTTGACATAAAAAAGTCATTTGAGATTACAATGGGCAACCCTTATCTATGCATGTCTATAATTTTTATACACTCCGTAGTTTCCATGGCATTCACTGGATTTATTGTATATAATTACATATTTCATTTCCACAACTACTATTATAAATTATTTTTCACATTCATATTTACTTATATCTACTCCCATGATAATCATCATTTCTGTGCATGGGATTTGGCGTACCCTCTAAGGTACCACTTCGATCAACTAAATTCCTTTTCCTTCTAGTGCATTTGCTCACTAATTCCATAGTTATAGTAGTACAAGTGTAATAACGTACAATGATTTCACTCCTTTTTACTCATGATGTCCAATCCATATATTTGTAACAATTAATATAGATGTGTTCCATCTATAAATTTAATTAATAAGCCAATGAAATATTGATATTTACAATATGAAAATATTTTTAATCATGAATATTTACCATGGATATTATTAACCTCTAAGTAGGTTTTTTACAATACCATGGGCCATGTAGACTTTTCTATTATTATGTTATGGATCTAGGCTTTCAATTGATACAATATCACATGCCAATAACATGGCTTATCAATACCACTTGCCCAAAAACAATAACTTATTTCAAAATAAAAGTATTTTATTTTAATTTTATTTTATAACATTTTTTAATTAAATGTAAGAGCAAAAAGGTTATAATTACTCTTGAGGTATATCTAAACCCTCCATCCTCATGACTACTAACAATATTTTCATATATATTAAATAGAGGTTTTAATAAATTAAAAAATGAGAATCCTTTAATATATAAATATGTGAAATTTATATAATATAAATAATGTTATAAAGAACTAGGATATATGCATCTTAACCAAGGATCCAAGCGATTAGAAAGCAAAGTGATTAACAATGATAGAGAAAAGATTTAAAAAATGAGAATACTTTAATATATACATATGTGAAATTTATATAATATAAATAATGTTATAAAGAACTAGGATATATGCATCTTAACCAAGGATCAAAGTAATTAGAAAGCAAAGTGATTAACAGTGATAGAGAAAAGTTAGTGCGTGATTCTTGTAATTTTTTTATTATTGTATTTTCTTTAACATGATAGATCCAAAACATAGGTTTAATATTTTACAACCAATTATGTTTTTATTAAGTAAGATACTTTCTTAAATACAATATAATGGGATAATATTTAAGAAATATACTGAGATGGAAGGGGGAATAGAGTGTGGGAGAGAGACATAGAGGTGAGATACAGAGTGAGAGAGAAAGGAAGTGAGAGAGGAGGTGGAGAGAGGGAGGGAGAGAGATGGATTTGCAGGGGGAAAGAGAGGGACTAACAAGGGAGAGATGAAGATGGAATGAGGGAGAGAGTTGACGAGGGAAGATATAGAAAACGAGAGGATAGAGATAGGGAAATAAGGGGAAGAGAGAGAGAGGGATACATAGATATGGAGGGGGGAGAGAGGAGGAGAGAGAGAAGGAGAGAGGGAGGGAGATAGTGACAGAGTTGGAGGGTGTAGAGAGAGTGTGTATATGATGGAGGGAGAGACAGAGGGAGGTGGGAGAAAAGGGGAGAGAGAGGAAGGAAAAAGTGAGACGACTTGAGAGAGAGGAGAGAGAGAGGGGGGAGAGAGATGGATTTGGAAGGGGAAGAAATACATAGAGAGAGAAAGGTGGAGAGGGAGTGAAAATGGAGAGATGGAGTGTGTGTGTGTGTGTGTGTGTGAGAGAGAGAGAGAGAGAGAGAGAGAGAGAGAGAGAGAGGGTGCAGAGATAGAGGGAGAGGACGAGTGAGGGAGAGAGAGATAGATATGGAGAGAGTGTGTGTATTTTTTGTGAGTGATAAGGAGAGAAAAGGGGAGATAGAGATATAGATGGGGTAGGGGAGGGCATAGAAGATAGGGAGGGAGGAAGAGGGACAGATGGGAGATGGAGCGGTTGGAGAGAGAGGGAGAGAAAAGGGAGAGAGATAGAGAGGGAAAGGAAGAGGGAGGGATAGATATATAGATAGATAGATATGGGGAGAGAGAGAGAGCATGACATATGTTTAGGGGGTTGACATAGAGAGACAAATAAGGAGAGATGGAGGGACATATAAATATAGATTTCCGGGGGAGAGAGGAGAGAAGAGAGAGATAGATAAAGTTAGGGAGAGGTAGATAGAATGAGACGGGGGAGAGGGAAGGGAAGAGAGAGAAGGACAGGTTGAGGGAGGTAGACACATAATGGAAGTTGGAGAGAGAGGGAAGAAGAAAGAGCCTCACAGAGACAAATACATACATGGAAGTTAGATCTATAAAGTCATGAATATTTAAGATTTTCAATGTGGTTGTTGATTTCTAATCCTATTTGATCACATGCACTATATGCATTGATTTCAATGTAGATGTCGATTTATAATTCTATTTAATATCTTACACTAGATGCATTGATTTTATTGTCGAAGTTTATTTCTACTCCTATTTGATTGCTTGCACAGGATGCATTGGTTTTAGTGTAGATATTGATTTCTAATCCTATTTTATCGCTTGCACTAGATGCATTGATTTCAGTTTAGATGTCGATTTCTAATCATATTTAATACCTTACACTAGATGTATTGATTTCAATGTAGATGTTGATTTCTACTCATATTTGATTGCTTGCATTAGATGCATTGGCTTTAGTGTAGATATTGATTTCTAATCCTATTTGATTTCTGGCACTAGATTCATTGATTTTAGTATAGATGTTGATTTCTAATCCTATTTGATTGTTTGCACGTGATGCATTGATTTTAGTGTAGATGTTAATTTCTAATTTGATGCAACAAGATGTATGATGTACATTAATTTCAAAGTAATTATATTAATAGCGTGCATTGATTTCAGTGTAAGCACATCTCTACCTCCTCCATCTATATCTCTATCTCCCATTGTCTCTCCTTCTTTATCTCTCTATCTCAGCCCCTAAACATACACACTCTCTCTCCCTCCCTTCCTTCCCCCTCCCTCTCTCTCTTCCCCTTCTTTCTCTCTCTAACATTTATCTCTCCGTATCTATATCTCTTCCTCCCTCCCTGTCTTTTCCTCTCACTTCTTCCCTTCCCCCTCCATCTATATCTCTATCTCCCCTTGTCTCTCCTTCTAACCTCTAAAACATACACACTCTCTTTTAGTGTAAGCACATTATTCGACCATAATTACAATACTTGGATTTTCATCCTAAATAAAATGTTTTCTTACCTCAAATTCTTGATTCTTGAAGCTATAAACTATTTATAAATTGGTACATTCTTATTATTTCCAATTTCCATCTTTCAACATTGTTAACTAGTTTGCATTCAAATGTGGTAATAGAAAATAACTACCACCGAAACTCATTTGGGGTTTAACACTCCATAAGTCACAATGATATGATTGCATTTCAAAAGAAATACTATTAATATTGGAGAGGAACAAATACAAGATATGTTGTTTACTATAGTAGTTCGAGTTAAATATTTGAATGGTCTATGATTCCAAGTATTCTTTTCATATGATAGATATGAGAAAATGGAAAAATTAATAGGTGTGACAATAGGAACAATAGAAGAAAATGGTTTCAGATTGATTGCAATGAAGATTGTTCGTAATTGACTATATACTTAGTATTCACATTTTCTATATATCAAAATTGTTACATTGACACTTTGCACTCAAAATTTGTATTTCATCATTTTTCATCATTCAGGTTACTAACAATCTTTCTCATCTCAACAAACTAAGGTAACTAAGAAAATTTTAAATTAAATTGACCAAATAAATATTAGACATATTTAGCATATTTAAAATGATTAAAATAATTAGATGTTGAGAAAATTTTGTATGACCGTACATGACTGAAACCAACCTAGATCCATCTTAACATTGGATCTATCAAGTGTCGAGAGGGATCAAATCTCTTAAGGTGCAAACCTTTCCTCAAGTTTTTCACTCAAAAAATAGGTTTTCACCTTGAGAGATTCGATCCCTCTCAGCGCTTGATATATCTAGTGTTAAGATGGATCTTGGCTGGTTTATACTAAACTTTAACTTTTCAGTTCAAAATTAAATAATAAATTCATAAATCATTACCTGCGGGTGTTACATATTCCCTGAGAAGCATTCCATTTTATGAACATACATATTTTGGTCCTTGAGTACTACTCAAGCACCAAGTCCAAAACAAGTTTTCCACAATTGATTTATCCATGAGAAATTTTCCATTTTATGAACATAAATATTTTGGTTCTCGAGGACTACTCTATTTTGGTCCTTGAGGAGTATTTCATTTTATTGATTAGGATCCCAAAATGTAATACCCCTTTATTTTTTATGTCAGTGATATGGATTTAAATAGGAACGCAACAAATTACAGAGATAACCATAAACACAGAGGTGCAGTGGAAATAATACTTCATTTCATTAATGTAAAATACTGAAATACGCTTACAAAAGGAAATGGAAATAAACCAGCTAGGGTGATGTTAGCTTATCTCTGAGAAGCGATGTGGCAGCTACATGCCTCTAAACTTCCTTCCAATTAGGCTCAAGGGCCTTTTTTATTATTGAACAATAAGCGCAAACCCTAAACAACCAAAGCCCTAACCGAAGGAGATGTAACACCAAGATTTTATGGGCCCCATTGGTGTGAGTTGGACAACCAACTTCCTAGGGTCGTGACTTGTTCATATTATCTCCATTTGATGTGCATGATCATTGGTTGGAAAGATTTCCTTGAGGAATATGACGGAAAATGTGATTTTTGGTGAAAATTCTCTTGCGGTAGATCTACATAAAAACGTTGTTTAGGGCCTCAAAACAACTCTAGAAGTTTAGGACCCGAAAAACTACTAAAAATAGTAAACTCTGCTAGAAGTAATGAGACTCAAAAATTGAAAGAAGCAATGGTGGGGGTCCAAGTGGAATTGGTGCATGGCCACCAATCTCCACCTGGATTAGTTAGTGCCTTGATATTCTTAGATTGGACTATTTTTAGACTAGATGGCTAAAAAGCCATGTTTGATTTGAGATGAATGTGAACAATAAAGTTAATGTGATGTAATAAATAGATTTTTATTAATAAATAAAAAGTTAGAGATTACTTGGGAAGGAAACACTAGAGTTAAGACATTCTTACCAAGATTTGGAAACCATTATCAGCGGATGAGATCGAAATAAACCTTCCCTTATGTTTTCCTTTGTAGACAATTCTAGGTTAAGGAACTGTGTCAAAGTATCCAAAATGTTGTTTTAATTTGGGTTTGGATGACCAATGCTTTAAACTATTAAACAGATGCAAATCCTAATTATTTCTTATATAATAAAATGGTTGATTCTTCACCTTTAACAGAATTAAGCTTTAAAATGTTTATGAAAGGTGAACTTTAAGATGATATATATGATTCCTTAAACATTCAAATAGAGTATTTAACTAGTCATATATAGATGATGTGTGTAAAATCCTTTTACAGCCAAACAAAGCATATTCAAAGATAATATGAAGCAACAATTAAATGATGTAGAGGAATTAACTCAAACAAATAGTTTTAGTTAATTAATCGTTGTAATTAATTATAAATTCATAGAGGATTTTAGAAAGATTGATATTCAATCTTATCTTACCCATATTTCCTATTAACTCTAAACATGTGCAGAAATAAATAAAAATGGAAACATAATAAGAAACTAGAAAACTCATAGGAAAACACAAGATGCATCAAAATGAGTCCAGAATCCTTCTATTCATCTTAGAAATAGTTCAGAGAATTAAAATCATGCTCAATAGCCTATCACAAGAGTTTAACCCTTCCTACTTCAAATTAAAAATTATTTATAGATTTCCTAATTAAAATATCTAAACTTAAAATCAAAATTTATTACAAAATATATTCTCCAAACTCATTTGGATTTATTACAAAGATAGAACTAGAAAAGAGGAAATTTGAAGCGATTTGACATCGTGCAAAAAATTCGAGGACTGTTGCTAGTGACTGGAGCTATAAATCTACTATTTTGTTTCTTTTCTAGGGAAATATGTTCTTTGTCCCTAAAAGCATGTTATTCCACTGCTGAAAATATGTTCTCTCTCATTCGATGAGATGACACAATTCGTTCCATATTTTCTCATTATGAGTATAAAAATATAATCATTTTTTTTATGACTCATCTAATTCAATGTATTTCTAAAAAGTAGGCTTAGTTATGAACAAATGCGTGATCTCATGATGAATTAATAAATCACAACTAAGAACTTCCATGAAAGCCTTTCGAGTGACGGTTCCGTTGATTAGAGAAAAT
Source organism: Pinus tabuliformis (assembly GCA_031772625.1). NCBI lineage: Eukaryota > Viridiplantae > Streptophyta > Pinopsida > Pinales > Pinaceae > Pinus > Pinus tabuliformis. The sequence continues at coordinate 779,512,023 of CM062817.1, forward strand.
AACTTTATTTATTGCTATATCATGAAATATTTTTTGATATTGTTCTAGTGGAATTAACTTATTACCTATACCTGACAGACCTAGAAGTCCTTTCATATGTAGTGAATTAAATTTTCTGTCAAAATTTTTGATTTAGGCATCTAAATTGTGACATTTATTTTCCAACTATAACATTAAATTTATTTTAATATGTACCCTTCTTACTTCCAAGAAAAATTTAGTTATGTCTTCAAAACCATATTATTCAAGGCCTTCTTTTGTCTTGGAATTCATAACCTTGACTATTCTTGTATCATATTCTAGTTTGTGGTCAAGGTCTTCTTTTACTTCTATCATTGCTTCCTTTGATTTCTGCACCAACTCTTCCTATTAAAAAATAATCTCAATTGAAGGCCATAGTTGAGTAATTTATTAATTAATATTAAGCCAAATATTTTTTTTGGCCTAAGCAATGGTATGAGAAATTACAACTTCATTTTCATAAGTTTCTATTTACTGAGTCAACTTATAACTTTTCTGCAACTCGACCAAGTATGCATTATCAGTCTTTGTTTTTTGTTCTTTGAGATTCTGAAGTAGAGGTTTCAATTTCTCAATCTCTTGATATTTTATTGTTAAGTCTCCCATGGATTATGATAAATCTGTATCCACTATAATAGTTGCTAATGTAGAAGTCCTTGTTGTTGAAGTGTCTGTAATAGATGTTGCTATGGGGATAGCTTCTGAAACATCCATCTATTCTTCTTTTTCCTTTAACAATCTCTCCATTTTGGCGTCCATCTTTTGTATTTAGATATTTTGTTCAATTATCATTTTGAACATATTCTGTTTTTCTATATCCAATTGTCTAACTTCTTTGTCTTGTGGGTGTTTTGTAGTAGGAAGCTTCACCCATTTCCTTAATGCTTAAATCTCAACATTCTTATTCTTGATCATTTCTCCGGCTGCTTTAACATCATTAGGATCATATCCTATTTTATTACCAGCCCTTCGAATGATTTAATTATGATATCTTTGGCTATGGATGACATTTTCTCCATCTTTTACTAAGAATGAATAGTATTTAATGACGCTTGTAGTTTGGAGGCTACCATGACTGAGCTAGTCAGAGTAGAATATATAAATTCTCAAGTTTTCTTATGTAGGTCAATCTGATCAATGGCATGTATGTGTTTGGTGTCAAAAGAAAAAGCTGATGTCTCATCACCTTCTTCACCTCTAGGGACTAGAATTTTGGGTTCCAAGAAAGCTAGCTAAAATTGTCTCTTTTAGTGTCGAGTGTAGGAAAAAGTTTGTGCTAGGTGGTAGATGTATGTTTCCAAAATTTAGAATATGTGGTGGCCTTCGGGGCTTCATTATTTCTTTCAATCTCTTTTTACCTAGAATTTTTTTTTTGTTGTTTTGTAACCTAAGAAACGTATGATATAGGAGAATCTATGGAAATATCCTCAATGCTTAGAAAGGTAGAAGTATGAGAACCTGTTAACACCATTGTTTCTTGATCCTATGAACTTTCCACTTGAAAAGGACCTTGTTGAGAATTAGTTTTCTTTCTTCTTTTAAATACTTGGAATTTTGTCTCTTGAATTTCTTGAACTAAAGGAGCTAAACTTTCTCTTAGCCTCTTAGTCTCTTTATCATGAGGAACTAGAGTTTGTGAATATGTTTGAGTATCAATTTGTTCCTCTGCCTCCTGCAATGTTTTCTCTTGCCACTCCTCTTGATTTTGTATTGTTCTATTTATGGCCTGGGTATATGTGCATAAGGTGTAGTCTCCTGTTCAAATCTTAACTTAGAAGTAATCCCTAAGGGATCATAGAACGAGGTATAGCTCAATTTGAGCTTCATTTTCTTTAATAGAATATCTTCCTCCTTTCTTGTTGCTCTGGTGTTAACAATAAAATGTCTAATCTATGCTTTTAGTTTAAACTGAGATTTCCTCTTGCTAGATACAAAATGTAGATCATTCATGTTCATCGTTTTTCTGATATATTCGAGTGCAAAAATTCCAATTTGCACAAATTTTGCAAACGTATATGGAGGAGGCTCACACCCATAGATTATGATCTTTTAGGTCCCTATAATACTAGTGTATTCCTTCATTGTTATTAGTGTAGCCCCTTCATTATTATTTTGTGCCCCATAGAGGCCCACTATTGCTATTGTTGTGCCCTTAAATCATTATTGTTATGTTGGCTCTGATTATATTGTGACCCATTAGACTCCTATATATAGAAAGGAGGTTTTATCATTTGAATCATCTAAGAATTTTTCATTTGTGTAAGGTAAAGGAGGTTGACACCTTGAAGAGGATTATTTTCAAGTCATTCATCTATCTTTTCTTCTATTTTGTGAGTTGGTTTCATAACATTTTGTATTAGAGCTTTGGGTTTTAGGGTTTCTCTTCTTCAAACAAGTCATCATAGAATTTTCGCTATAATGTTTTTTTATCAAGCTTCGAAAGCTGAAAAGAACACCTGTTTGAGACAACATCTTGAAGAACTTCGTGTCTAAATTTGCAGACCATTTCTTCCAAAATTTTCAGAGATATGAACCGAGAAATTTAGGGTTTTTGCAACCTCGCAAATTCCATCCCAAATAGGAGACCTTGGGAAGATAATCATAAATTTCTCTCTGAGCATCGGATTCAATTTTTTTAAAAAGATACAGAAATAGAAAAACTATAGTTTGTTGGGTACTATTTTCAATGTTGAAGATTGAAACACTGGCACGTGAAAATTCGTACAATTTCTCTACTAAACTAGTGTATAATCTGCTCATTGTGGGAGAGTGAGCATAACTCTTTCTTGGGAAATCCAATCTTGATTAGACTTGTAGGGTTGGAAATGGGCCTCAAAAGTCTAAGACAAGACAATATTTCAGAAGTTGGAGATCCAATTTTCAAAGATACATTAGATTAAAAATCGAGCTCCTACAAAGAAAAAATAAAAAATAAAATGTGTGTAGTCTTTTTTAAAATTTGTAAACGTGTTTCTTAAAAAATTAGTTTGAAGTGATTCAAAGGTAATAGTGAAGCATCATTATCATTAATTGATGTCCCAAAGAAAGAAAATGGAAACACCTATTAAGCAACCCATAATATCTTCTATGAATCATGAATAAGAGGATGAAATGCAACATGATATATCAAATTCACGCGACTAAGTGAAACAAATTTCACTCACAAAAAGTAACAAAAGCTAAGATGGATGGTTTGAAGAATGGCATGGAAGTTAAGATGGATGATTTGAAGAATGTCTTGGAAGCTAAGATTGATGGTTTTAAGAATGACATCAATGAATCAAAAGGAAACACTGAACATTTGAATAAAGACATGGAAGGTTTGAAGGGAGGTTTGGAAAATTTTCTACACGAAATGCTTCATAATGGCGATAAGGTAGTAGAGGAAACTCATGATGAGAACAAAAGAAATGTTAATCATGATTTCATAGACTCTAATATTGGATTAGAGACCCACCATCTTCCAAATATCGATATTAGGAAGTTTGATGGTAAGGATCCCATAATATGGATATTACAAATGGAGCAATTTTTTGATCTCCATAATGTGAAAAACACACAAAAGCTATGCATTGCAACTTTATATTTAAAACACAATCAGTTTGTATGGTATCATTGGCTTTGTTCTCATAAACAAATTTTCACTTGGTCAATTTTTACGAAGGAAATGGTAACACATTATGATGATACAAAGAGCAACACCTTATTTAGCCAATTGATAAATCTTAAACAAAATGGTTCAATAGTGGAGCACATTGAGGACTTTGAAAAGTTGAATATAATGTTGAATGATACTGTAGAGGAGCATATGATTGATGTATTCATAGGAACTCTAAAGGATAACATTCAACATGAGGTTCACCTTTGGGAAACTGATTCATTGGAGAAGGTATTCGTTTTGGCAAGAAAACTTTAAAGAGAAATTATGGCAACAAGGAGTCCTACCACTCACAACTATAAATATGGAAATCTGGTTTCTCCTAGCCATCCACAACCTACAAGGTCAACACCACAACAATTGGAAGAAACAAAGAAAAAGGGATTTGTTACAGTTGTGATAGAATGTACACTAAAGGTCATAGGTGTGCTGAGAAGAAATTATTTTACATCGATTATGAAGAGGAGGAAGAAAATGAACATGAAATGCCAAAAGAAGACAATATACACCAGGAATCAACCCCAAAGAAACAAGAAATGAATCTGACCATATCTTGTAATGCATTGGGAGGAACTACCACTCTTCAAACTCTAAATATGGAAGGACATATGAAGAAGAAAAAGTTAATAATGTTGATTAATTCGGGTAGTACCCATAATTTTATTCATTGTAAGATAGCCAAGGAATTAAATTGCGTCCTATATCCAACACAATAATTTCAAGTGATGGTTACAAATGGAGGAACCATAAGTTTCTCGAGAAAGTGCCATAATATCAAGCTATCCATGGGAAAATTATGTATTTAATCTAGTCCAATGCTTTCCATTCCAATGGGTGGTGTTGATGTTGAACTACGATTCCAATGGTTACAATCTTTGGGTATGATAACTTGTAATTTTCAAGAATTTTTCTTGAATTTTTTTTGGGAAGGAAAGGAATTTGAATGAAGGGGTATCACAGGGAAACCAGGAAAGATAACCAACTTGAATAACATGAAAAATATTCTAAAGAAATAACATCGCGATGTAATTGCACAATTATGCTCACTTGACACTTAAACATTGAAATCATCTATTTCTCCAGACCTCCAAAATGTCTTGGACAATCATTCCAAGGTATTTGAGACTCCCAAAGACCTCCCACCTATTCATTATAATGATCATGCTATTCATTTGATTCCAGGAAGTATTCCTCCAAACATCAGGCCTTAAAGACATCCCTATGCCCAAAAGAGTGAAATTGAACATATGGTTGCATAAATGCTAGACGTTGGTATAACTCAACCTAGTCAATGTTTTTTCTGTGCTCTAGTGGTATTGGTTTACAAGGAGGATGGATCACGGTGGATGTGTCCAAATTATAGGGAGCTTAACAAGCTCACTATTAAATATAAATTTCCCATTCCTGTCATTGATGAATTATTGAATCACTTTCATAGAGCAATTTACTTCACCAAGTTGGATCTTCGTTCAGGACATCATAAAATAAGAATGAAAACTAAATACATTCTAAAAATAACATTTAGAACTCATTGGGGTGATTATGAATTTTTGGTCATGCCTTTTGGCCTTACCAATTCACCTTCTACAATTCAAGGTTTGATGAATTCCATTTCAGACCCTTCCTTAGAAAATTTAAGTTAGTATTTTTTGATGATATACTAATATACAACAAGCCTTGGAAGGATCATGTTCAATATGTTGACAGGGTGCTCAAGCTATTGTAGGAGAAACAATTATATGCAAAAACCTCCAAATTTTTATTTGGAGTACAGGAGGTGGAATATCTGGTTCATATTGTCTCTCATGAGTGTGCTAAGATAGACCCTAACAAAATTAAAGCCATTAAGGAATGGAAAATACCCACATTCATAAAGAATCTGCGAGGATTTGTCGTGTTAACAGGGTATTATCACATGTGTGTTAAGAATTATGGGAGAACAACAACACCTATAAGAACATTACTGAATAAAGATGCATATTCTTGGACTCCAGAAGAAACTAAGTCCTTTGAGCATCTTAAACAGGAAATGTGCCAAGCACTGGTATTAGCTACACTAGAGTTGACAAAAACTTTTATTGTCGAATGTGATGCCTCAGGAAATGGAATTAGTGGTATTTTAATGCAAGAAGGAAGACCCATTTCTTTTGAAATTTGTCTAATCAAAGGAAAGTATTTACACATAGCTATTTATGACAAGAAAACATTTGCAATAGTACATGCACTTAAGGAATGGCTACCACATCTAATGGGAAGGAACTTCAAGGTAAAAATAGATCATGATAGTGGTAAATACATTTAAAATAAAATATTATCTTCAGAAGAGAAGTAAAAATGGTTCACAAATATATGGGGTTATGTCTTTGAAATTATCCACAAAAGAAGGAAGAAAGATTTTGTTGCAGATGCACTCTCAAGAAAGGATGAGGATGTGGAAACATTGCTTTGTGTGATTTCTATTAACCATCCAGATTGGATAACCGAAGCAAGGGATGAATGGATGAATGACGAAGGAGTGTGGGCACTCATTCAAAAGTTGCAACAAGATACTAGTACATATGAGATATTCAACTGGAATACTGATTCATTATGGTACAAAGGTCACTTCTAACTTTCTATGAATTCCCAACTCAAACAAAAGATTCTTCGGTAATTGCACACCTCTCCCTTAGGAGGGCACTCAGGATTTTTAAAACTTACCAGAGGGTTAAGAAGGTTTTTTTTTAGATGGCCATAAATCTTATATTCAAAAGTTTGTTGGCATAATGTTTAGTTTGCCAACAAAATAAAGTTGAGACAATTTACACCCTAGGTCTATTACAACCTTTGTCCATTCCAAGTAAATGTTGGGAGGAGGTTTTATTGGACTTTATCATAGGTTTAACCAAGTCCGATTGAAAGAGTGTCATCACGGTGGTAGTTGATATACTTACCAAGTATGCACACTTTGGTGCATTATCTCATCCATTTAAAGCTAGTACAGTTGCTACTGCATTTATGGAAACAATTCAAAAGATACATGGAAACCCAAAGATTATTGTAGGTGACAGAGGTCCTATTTTCACTAGAAATTTTTGGACAAAATTATTTCCTTTTCTCTATACTCAGTTAACTCATAGCTCATCTTATCACCCTCAATTAGATGGGAAAATTGAGATAGTGAACAAATGTTTGGAAGGATATCTTTGGTTCTTTGTAACTGATAAACAAACACAATGGGTCAAGTGGTTAACTCTGGTTAAATGGTGGTATAACACTTCCTTCCATACTACACCAAAAATGACCCCATTTATGGCACTTAATGGATATCATCCACTGTCCATCACATCATATTTATGAGAAAATTCTAAGGCTCAAGTAGTGGAAGATCACATCGAGCATCAACAACAAGCTCTCCAAATCCTAAAAGATAACCTCACTTTGGGGGAAAATAGAATGAAACAACAGGCTGATCAACCTCGCAATGAAATAATTTTTAATGTAGATGACTAGGTATTTTTATGTAAATGTCCCTCAATCAAGCTAAGAGTGATAATACATTATTAGAAAATTATTATGGTCCTTACAAGGTCTTTAAAAAGTTTGGTACTATGGCATACAAATTGGAGCTTCCTACATTTTCCTGAGTGCACCTAGTTTTCCATTTTCATGCTTAAAGAAGGTTATAGGTGAAAATCTCCCAGTTCAAACAATATTTCCTAAACATTACAAGGAAGGAAAAATCATATTGGAGCCTGATGTAGTCACAGAAACAAGAACTCAACAGCTACGAAATTGATCAATTTCAGAGTATCTAATGAAGTGGAAGAACTTACCCGTGGAAGATTCCACATGGGAGGACGAGAATTTTATACAGAAGCATCCAGAACTACTCAAGCATTGAGGACAACACCTTTTTTGAAGGAGAGGGTCATGTTAGGTCCCTATAATATTAGTGTATTCCCTGATTGTTATTAGTGTAGCCCCATTATTGTTTATTTTGTGCCCCACATGAGCCCTCTATTGTTATTATTGTGCGCCATAGAAGCCCACTATTGTTATTGTTTTGCCCTTACATTATTATTGTTATGTCGACTATGATCAGATTGTGACCCCTTGGAATCCTATATATAGAAAGGAGGTTTTTTCATTTGAATCATCCAAGAATTGTTCATTTGGTTGCCCCCTCGAAGAGGTTGATTTTGAAGTCGTTGATCTATGTTTTCTTCTATTTTATTAGTTGGTTGCATAACATGATCTTTGTGTAGTTTTGATAAAGGTATTAGTCTCCAATCTTAGATTTCTCAGAGAGGTGAATAATTATTTTGATTTGAAGTGAAATTGTAGGTATAATATCACTACTGAGAAGATACATTGTAGTATGTAAAAACTAATTTACATAATCACTGAAAGAATAGTCCTCTGTGTTCTTTCTTACCAATGAATTCCAATGAATAATAGACTAAGGAATACCCTATGCATCTAATTTATGTAGTGGAAATTTGGATTTATCTAATTGGAAAAATAAAAATAAATATATAAGGACTGATTGATACTTAAAATCACCATCAGTAGAAAGCTTTAGAAATTGATCCTGAATTCTCTCTGCCAGAAATTGATTGTAGTTGAAACTAAGTGATGGTTTACCACCTGCTAAAAATACTGATAAAAATGCTAGAACGACTTCATCAACCCACTCATCGCTACAGTAACCTAATAGAAATGAAACCATAGAGATGAATTGCCTAGACATTTCTAGAAGTATTGAAGAAGAGTATGGCAGATTGGTTCTCGGTAACTCAGAGTTCTCAGGTAAAAATGATTCAAAGATCTTGGCTCTTTGAGGGAATGTGAGTTTCTGATAGATCTACATAAGTCTACAGAAAAAGGGTGCAGATGGGTTGTAGTTTGAACTTGAAGGGTTTGACATATTGACTCTGGAGTGATAGTAAACAAGAATTCATTATTTTAGTAATTATGGCCCTCTCAATGGGTAAATACCTTAAATGCCACCATATGATCAATTTCGAGAATAAATGGGTCTGAGGAAAGATTAATTGAGGTAGGAAGGAGTCCCATATGTTCAATTCATCACTATCATATAAAAATTTCTACTTTTCCCAGTTGTGGAGTTCATAAAGATCAAACTCACACAACGTTTCAGAGATTTTGTATTTCTTGTCCACCAGGGGAAATTCATTTAAACTCACTACAGGGGGCAACATTGGGTTTTCTACCACTCGTTTAGACTTTCCTTTGGACAATGACGTGTGTAATTATTAATTTGTGGGTAAGTGTATTGAATTACCAGGAACTCGTGATTGTTGGTGTAGAAAATTATTGCCTACTAATAAAATCCAATTATTCATGTGCTTCTGAAAGAGAATAGGGCAAAGGAACGTGGAGAGAAGAAAAATGTTTTAAGTGGATTGGGCGAATTAACCATTTTTTGTGCATCTATTAACTCACTAGATGTTGGCAAGAATAATTTATTTGTTATAACGGTAAATTAACTATAGGCAGGAACATTTATTATTCATAACGATTATGTGATGTGGACGAATGAGGGAATGACATGTGGCAAGGTTTGAGGAGGTATGAAAATTGTGGCGAGAGTGGAACGAATGAGTGAGTGGTTCTCGAGGGGTGGTAGGTTGTTTGCAGTTTTGGAGAGGGTGGGGGGGGTAGGTTGTTTGTAGTTTTGGGGAGGGGGCGGGGGTAGTTTGTTTGTAGTTTTGGAGGGGGGGGGTAGGTTGTTTGTAGTTTTTGAGAGGGGGGGTATGTTGTTTGCAGTTTTGGAGAGGGGGGCGAGGTTGAAATGGTTGTGGAGGACCACGTAGTCATGGATGGAATGCACAAAATAAGTTTTCAGACCCCCGCTAGTTAAACTTCGAAAGTGCCTGGGGTGGGCGTTTTGAAGTTCATCCCCTACTGTTGATCCACGAGGGGGTGATCTTGGCCTTTCATTGTTTCTCGAGATTTATGATAAGCCGACAATACATCAAGTCACTTTATTTTATTTAAATATCTATTAGTTAATCCATGATTAATTAACATAATAATAATTTAGATGATAATGGAGATATAATACAGTCAAATTTAAACAAGATTATTGATACTTTAGGATTTGATTTCAATTTCTCTCTCTCTCACACACACACACACACACACACACACACACACACACACACACACACACAGATATATATATATTTAAATCCCACTTTATTTTTTTCTATTTTTCTTTCTTTTTGTATCTCTTTTTTTTTCAAAATAAGGAAAATGAAGAACAGATCATGGTCAAAAAAATTTATAATGTTGGCTCCATATGTGGACTGCTTCCCCCTGTGGGATGCAGAGAACTTGGAGATCCATGTGCCTTCTCCTTGGGCTATGGAGTCTTTGTTGTGAAAATAACACCTGATCATAAAACCTAAGGAAAACCATAAATTTACAATGAAATATGGCTGCAAGCATTTCTAATACTGAATGTAATGTTTAAGATACTATCCTTTGACTGGAAATGAATAATGTTATCCTTCCATGTTCTACAAAATAAAAGTATTGTTACCCTTCACTTCTACAATGTTGAATAGTCCCAACCACAAGTTATCAAAATTTCCATGCTTTCCTCTTTCCTCTCTTCTGGTATCCCATCTTAAAACTATATTACCTTATGTAAGTATCTTTCCCTAACTATTTTATCAAACAAAATTTTCATTTTATTCTTATATTTCCAAAGTTTTAATTTCACTTCATCTATGTCTTTATACAAATCTAAAAGTAGGAATTTCTCATTAATGTGTAAGGGAAGAGGAACTAGATTTGAACTAGAAGAAGGTACTTCTGGATTCTTCTCATTTGAAATAGAAAGATGATATTATGGATTCTTTTCACCTGAACTGGAAGAAGGTTCTTGTGGAATCTTCTCACTTGAACTGGAAGAACTTTCTTATGGATTCTTCTCACTTTAAGTTTGAAAAATGGTATTGATACCAAGAACCTTACATTTCAATTCAGCCAAAAATTTAGCTAAACCTTGTTTGTTTACCAATTTGGTAGGTCTAATATCTAGATCAAATTCACGTATATTTGCAATCCACCTTCCTCTTATCTCATCTATATCAGGTTGTGTCAAAATTGTCTTTACTGCATGGTTTGGAACATAAGCACCAATAGGAGAGGGTAGGACATAGATTATGAATTCTTTTAGGGCGTGAACAAGGCCATAGGCCTGCTTCTCTATGATATCATATCTTAACTCAGCATCTCTCATCACTTTTTTGGAAAAGGCAATGGGATTCTCATATCCATCTTCATTTTCTTGTAGTAAAACAAAAACTAAGTTAGTGTCAGAGGCAAAAGAAAATATACTAAAGGGTTTTGAGTAGTATGGACTAGCTAGTACTGGGGCTTCAAAAATATCCTTCTTGATATATGAAAAAGAATATCTGGCCTCGACCGTCCATTTGACTTCATGATCCTTTTAAGCATATTAGTAATGTGTTTCAATATCTCCACAGAATTAGGTATAAATCTTCTGAAGAAATTAATTTTTCCCAAAAATGCTTGAATTTCCTTTTTATTTACAGGTATATTAACTATCTCGATTGTCAAGACTCCTTTTGGATCAATAAAAATTCCTTCCTTTTAATATTATGTGTACCGATAGTTTCCCTTCTTTCATTGCAAACAATTTTTTTTTAGGATTAAGTGAAATCCCATATTTCCTTCACCTTTCAAAAACTTTCCTCGAGTGCTTCAAATGTTTCTCATCATAATTAGAAAATACAGTTAAATCATCCAGATAAATGACAATGAATTTATTTATCTTACCAATAAATTCTAGATCCATTACTATTTGAAATGTTGCTCCAACATTGATTAGACCAAAACAAATTCTAGCATACACAAATGTACCTCAGGGAGATGTAAATGTTGTATTTTCTCTTTCTTCTAGACTAACCAGAATCTGATTATATGTAGAATATCCATCGAACATTGAAATTATACTTGAACCCAAGACGTTTTGAAGTAATTGATCCACCTTTGGTAATGAATAATTATCTTTTAAAGACAACTTCTTTAGATTTCTAAAGCTGACACATAGTCTTATTTAAAAATTTTCTTCCTAATAGGTACTAGGTTAGATATTCATTCATAATATCCTAGGGGAGCAATTATTTTTGCATCTAATAGTTTTTTATTTTCTCTTTCAATAATTGGAAGGAAGTCTGAATTTGGTCTTCTTAACTTTTGCTGAAAAGGTTTAGCTTATGGTTTGAGAGGAATTTTGTGTTGAATAATATCTGTGTCATAGGTTTTCAACTCATCATATGACCATGAAAATACATCTTTATAATGTTTGAAAATATTGGCATATTGGTCTTTCATTTCCTGAGCCAATGATGCTGAAATATTAACATTTCTAATTTATTCAGAGGTTCCAATAGTACATTCCTGAACATCTTCTTATTACGAATTTAATAATGATGTTTTTGAGACATCATTATGTTCAAAAGAGTTTTTCAATAGGAACTAGTCCTTTTGAACTGTAATTATTAGATAAATGAATGATATTGTGATATGCTATTTTTTTCTCTAACGTTAAGTTTTGATTGTCTTCATTTGGTTCACTTTCATCAATTTGTTCTCTTTGATATGCAAAGCTCACAATCCATCTATTTCTTGTAAGAATTTTTTTAAGTGTTCATAATCTTCAAATATATACTAGTGTTTAAGGTTATCAAGAATGGATGGATTGCATTTTACCTCAGTCTGGTAATGTAATTGCATACGATCAGGAATTTTAAAAGCACTAGCAGAAGTTTCCAAGGCATCAGTATGAATATTTTCTTCTCTTGGGATTGATGTGATATTAAAAGCTTAAAATTAATTCTCTACACAATCCAAAACTTCATTCCTGTAAGATCTAAGCCTCGGGTGCTTATTTTGACAAAGGTTTATAATTTGTTTTACAATGAACTCTGAATCACCAAATACAATCAAATTATGAACCTTTAGGCTTTTAGCTAACTCTAATCCTAAAAGTAAGGCTTCATATTTTGTTACACTATTTGTTATGTCAATGTACAATTTAAAGGATTGAGTTATGTTTTCCTTACCAGGAGAAATGAGTACAATTCTAGCACCAACTCCATCTTTGGAAAATACTCCATCAAAGTACATTTTCCAAATATTAGTATTTAAAATTGGAGTATTAACAACTTTTTGAATGTTGATCTAAGAATTTGAAATATCATTATCAACTAAAGTAAAGCACCCAAAATCTTGATAAATAGCATAAATTTGGTGATTGATAGCTTGATTTTCTTTAAAAATAGTTTTAATAAATCTTACCTCTCTATTTAACCTTAAATATTCACCTCCATACACTAGGATTGTAGCAAAATACATGTCCATTTGTAAACTCCCTCCTAATTTGGCACAACAAGATCTAGACAATAACATTCCAAATTTGGGTGGAATATATGTGACCACTATATCTAAGACTATACTCTAGACATAGATTTGGGTGAGTGTTACCACTAAATGTTTGATTATTTTGGGACAAGGTAATCTCTTAGAATCAAAAGTGTATAAGTCATGATATGGTCTGGTGATTTGCAATTGAAGTTGATCCATGATTACTTTAGGCATTAGATTATGAGAAGCCCTAGAATTAAACATGGGATTATATAAAAGGTAGTCATGTATTTTCAAGGTGACATAGAAGGGAGGTACAGTTTCATCAATCATATCAGGATTAGGACCAAAAACTACTTTATGTTTTCTTATCATGCAAACTTATGACATATTCTTCTGCATTAATACTTGAGGATTAAATCCATGTTGAAACTTGATTTTTATAACCTAGATTTTTAGAGAGTTTGGATAATTGAATTGGAATTTTAACTCTTTCTAATTCTTTTTCCACATTAAAATTGTTGGAGTAGTTTTTTAGGAATAATTTGTTCTTGTAACTAATTATGTGTGTCACATGATCATATTTGTGTTTCAAAAGTTTTAACTTGGGGTTCACCAAAGGTTACCTTTTTGGTTGGTCTACCAGGTCCTAGTCTAGGACTTAAGTCATATCTTTTGTTTAACTCCATAATGATAAACCTAGAAATATATTGATATTTAGAAATTTGAGAACTTTCTTAATTTTGGGTAGAGATCTGGTCTTGATTTAGTGGGAAAATTGCATTATCTGATTAGGAATATTCACACTGATTGATATCATTTGAAATAATAGGAATAGTTTCTTCAGGATCTTGATCATCAATCAATAAGGGACATTGGATTTGGTGGTTATTATTTGGTCTTTGAAAAATTTGAGGTTGAAAAGGTATTATATATTGAAATTGACGTCAATTTTCGACTCCTCGAATAATTCTAGGTTGAGATTCCATTTTTGAGATTTCATTAGAGAGATTTCTAAGGAGATAATTTATTTCATCAATTTTGGTTCCTTCATATTTAGATTTTGATGATGATTCACCTTCTTCTCTAGCGTTGATTATTTTTTCATCCTTTTTAGATTTTTCGCTCCGTTTACTAGAAGCTGACCTATTATCTTCAAGTTCAATTGCATTGGTATGCATATCTGCTAAATTCTCAAACTTCCTTTCTCTAAGCATGACAATGAAATCATCTTCAAATTCCTTAGAAAATCTAACTTCGGTAGGAGTTACTGGAGGTTTATAGTCTAGGAGCATTTTATTATACAATTTATTAAATCTCTTAATGAAACAAGCAACAGGTTCATTTTTGTTTCTTATCAAATCTTCAAATTCAGTTAAATAATAAACAACATCTTTCTTAATTCCCCACTAATTATTAAAAATGTTTATTAATGTAGCCTAGGAATTAATAGTATTTGGTTATAATTGCCTAAACCAAATTCAAAAATTTTCTTCTAAATACTAGACAAAGGGTCTAGTATATACATCTTCATGTTCGATAATCAGATTATTAGTAAAATATAAAGATGCACCTAGATGATCCTTAATAGATGGACCTGTCTCTCCATTGAATTTGGATAGATGTTTCAAATATCCATAAGGAAATGGATGATGTTGATGTGCAAGAGGAAGGACTAATGCTACATAACAAGCTATAATGATTGGTTGAATACCAACCATTTTTTGAGATGAAGTCGTCAATTTAGGAGAGACAACTTTAATAGAAGAAGAGGGTGATGATGATTTGGGTTTATGAAAGAAATGAGGATTAATAACCAACTGATGAACATCAGGAAGAACCTTTTCAGGATCCTGAAAAGATATAGGATTAGCATAAATACTTAAGTCCTCTTCATATTTATTTTAAGTGGATGAATTATTGTATACAAAAGAAGATTTTAAATCGAATGGTTTATCCTAGAAAAGAGAAAGTTTAGGATCTTGTTCATTGTCATTAGGTTCCAAATAAGAATAAGGAAGTTCAAAAGCTTCAAGTTGATGGACTAAAAGTGCAGTTTGAAGATCTAATCCTTTTGAATGAAGTTCTAAAACTTTCAAAGGAAGATCTGATAGTTCAACAGGAGTTGAAGTTAACTATAATGGGTTAGAATGTCAATGTTCTTGAGATAGAACAAAGGTAGAAGTTTTTAAATAATCTTCTAACCTATGTCTAATTGATGTTATTCTAACTAATCTTTCTGGATCTGATAAAGGAGAGAAAATTTCACGGTTTGACTGGGATCTAGTGTGCCTGCATGAAGCCATATTTGACTAGTGGAGTTTCGAGGTGAAGGATTTTAGCTAGTTAACTTCTTATTCACATTTAAGAAGAATGTTTGATCATTTTCCAGGGAGAAGAAACTCCATGAGTTCATTTCCTTGCAACAACGCCAATCTGTTGTTTCCTGTGTACATAGATTTAGGCAAAGGAACTGTGTCAAAGCATCTAAAATGTTGTTTTAATTTGGGTTCAGATGACCAATGTTTTAAACTGTTAAACAAACGAAAATCATAATTATTTATGATATAATAACGGGTTGATTGTTTATCTTTAATAAAATTAAGCTTTAAAATGTTTATGAAAGTTAGAATTTTAAGGTGATATATATGATTCCTTAAACATTCAAATAGAGTATTTAACTAGTCATATATGGATGATTCATGTAAAATCCCTTTACATAAAAACAAATCATATTCAAAGATAACAAGAAGCAACAATTAAATGATGTAGAGGAATTACCTCAAACAAATAGTTTCAGTTAATTAATCTTTGTAATTGATTATAGCTATGCAGGGGATTTCAGAAATATTGATATTCAATCCTATCTTACCTAGATTTCCTATTAACTCTAAACATGTGCAGAAATAAATAAAAATGGAAACATAATAAGAAATTAGAAAACTCACAAGAAAACACAAGCCGCTTCAAAATTAGTCTGGAATCCTTCTATTAATCTCAGAAACAGTTAAGAGAATTACAATAATTCTTAATAGCTTATCATAAGGGTTCAACACTTCCTACCTCAAACTAAAAAGTATTTATAGAGTTTCTAATCAAAATATCTAAACTTAAAATCAAAATTTATTATAAAATATATTTTCCAAATTGATTTGGGTTTATTACAAAAATAGAACTAGAAAAGAGGAAATATGAAATGAATTGACGTCTTGCACAAAATTTGAGAACTGTTGCTGGTTACTTGAGCTATAAAGTGGCTGGTATGTTTCTTGCCCCTGATAATCTATTCGTTGTCCCTAAAAAATTGGTATTCTGTTGTTGAAAATCTGTTGTCACTCATTAGATGAGTTCACGCAATTTGTCCCATTTTTCTCATTAGGAATAAAAACCTTTAATAATTTTTTGTACCATTGATCTACTTCAATGTAGTTATTAAAAGTAGGCTTAATTATGAACATATGCTTCATCTCATGCAGAATTAATAAATCATAACTAAGACCTTCCACGAAATCCTTTTGAGTTATGGTTCCTTTGATTTTAGAAAATTTAGCATTATATATTGCTATATCATGAAATTTTTTTTTTATATATATTATTCTAGTGAAATTAACTTATTACTTATACCCTGTAGACCTAGAAGTACTTTCATATGTAATGAATTAAATTTTGTGTGAAATCTTTTCTTTTTGGAATCTAAATTTTGACATTTATTTTCCAACTGTAGCATTAAGTTTCTTTTAGTATGTACCCTACCCTTCTTACTTCCAAGAAAACTTCCATTTTATCCTCAATACCATATTATTCAAGATATTCTTTTTTTCTAGAATTCAAAACCTTCATTATTCTTGTGGCATCTTCTGGTTTACAGTCGAGGTCTTCCTTTACTTCTTCCATTGTTTCCTTTGATTTCTGCAACAACTCTTCTTCTTAAAAGATAATCTCAATTGAAGGCCATAGTTCAGTAATTGATTCATTAATATCAAGCCAAATATTTTCTTTAGCCTCACTAATGGTTTGAGCAATTATAACTTAATTTTCGTAAGTTGCTATTTGCTGAGCCGACTTATAACTTTTTTGTAACTCGACCAAGTATGCATTATTAGTCTTAATCTTTTCTTCTTGGATCTTCTGAAGTAGAGTTTTCAATTTATCAATCTCATGATCTTTCAAAGTTAAGTTTTCCATGGGTTTTGATAAATCTACTACTACATCAGTGGACTATGTATCCACTGTAGCAATTTCTATTGTATGCCTCCCTGTTGTTGAAGTAGTTCCTACTGTTGAGGTAACTACAATAGATGTTGCTATGGGGATAGTTACTGAAACATCGAGTTGTTGTTGTTTTTCCTTTAATAGTGTTTCCATTTCAGCCTCCATATTTTGTATTTGTAGATTTTGTTCAATTAACATTTTGAACATATTCTTTTTCTCTATCTCCAATTGACTAGCTTCTTTGTTCTGTGGGTATTCTATAGTAGGAAGCTTCAACTATTTCCTTAATGCTTAGATATCAAAATTCTTATTCTTTATCATTTCTTCAGATGCTTTAACTTCATTAGGATCATATCCTAATTTTATTATCAACTCTTCCAATGATTTAATTCTGGTATCTTTGGCCATGGATGACATTATATCCATCTTTAATTGAGAATGAATATTATTTAGCGAAACTTGTAGTTTAGAGGTTGCCATAGCTGAGTTGGTCAAAGTAGAATATATCATTTCTCCAACCTATTTATGCAGGTCAATCTAATCAATAACATGAATCTGTTTGGTGTCAAAAGAAAAATTTGATGTCTTATAATCTTCTGCACCTTTATGGACTGGAACTTTGGGTTCTAAGAAAGCTAGTTGAAATTGTCCCTTTTTAGTGTTGAGTGCAAACATAAGTCTATGTTGGGTGGTAGACATCTGTTTCCATAATTTGGAATATGTGGTGGCCTTAAGGGCTTCGTTCTTCCTTTTAATTTCTTTGTAACTAGAAAAAATGTTATGTCATTCTGTTATGTTGTTGACTTGTGAGAAGATGCCATAATACCAAATATACGAAGAAACACAACCTAGAACACATAACAATTACAAGTATTTTATTATTCAGAGATGAAAGTAATGTTCACTTGCCTCTTCGAGGGGGAAACCTCCAACAGAGTAGAGCTCAATTACAAAATAAGATACAATGATCCTCAATGGGGAGTCTCTATCCTTTATATAGGATTCATGCATGCAATACCATGGGTTAATACAATGGTTCTCTCAATACCATCTATCTAATACCATGGCCCATTTGCAAGTGACTTTGGTCCCTTTCTTAAATGTGGGTCAACCACTTACAATTATTAATACGGGCTTTATTGACTTTTTAACTAACTATAACTATGAATCAACCCTATTACATAAATAAAGGGGTTTGGGTTGGACCCTAACATGCCCTCCCCCATTAAAATCAGCCTTATCCTCAAGGTTGAAGCTGTGGAAACTATTAAATAATAGTGGTTAGTTTATAGGTTGCATCTTCTCGAGAGGTGTCTTTCCACTTGACAAGGACTTCCTTGATTGTGTGGCTACCCAGATGTCATTCTCATGTGTCATGGACCTATTCAGGTCGGAGCCAGAGTGAACCTTCTCCATCCAATTCAGTTAGACTTGTTTGAGTGCTACAATTATTCCCCACCACTTTCTTAGGGCATGATACAAGGATGACTGGATGGATTTTTGATGTTGGTGGCAAGGCTAGCTTGTAGGCTACTTCTCCAATGCGTTGAAGTATTTGATAGGGTTAGTAGAATTTTGGAGCTAATTTTTGACAACCCTTGTCTATGAGTGATGTTTTCTTGTATGGTTGCAACCTCAGGAATACCTGATCCCCTTATTGAAATGTGCACTTTGAACAATGTTGGTCTGCCTGTTGCTTCATGTGATTTTGATCTTGATGGGGATTATCTTTGAGATGGGCTAGCATGGTTGCACGGTTCTAGAGGAGTTGATCCACTGCTTGCACCTTAGAGGATCCAGGAAGATAAGAAGTAGGTGAAGGTGAGAGTTGACCATACACTGCTTCATATGGAGTCTTCTTGGTGGCTCCATGATAGTTAGTATTATACCACCATTCAGATAGAGGTAACCACTGTACCCATTGATGTTTCTTTTCTGAAGTGAAGCACCTTGTGTAGGTCTCCAAACATTTGTTCATTGCTTCAGTTTGACCATCAATTTGGGGATGATAGGAAGTACTTAGTTGGAGTTGGGTTCCTTTTATCTTGAAAATTTCTTGCCAAAAGTTACTGGTGAAGGTCAAGTCACGATCAGACACAATGGAGGTGGGCATGCCATGCAGTTTGAATATCTAGTCCATGAAGGCTTGAGCCACCAAAGTGGGGATAAATGGGTGGGGTAGGGCACAAAAATGATCATATTTAGAAAGTCTATCCACAACCACCATGATGACTGACTTGTTGCATGACTTCAAAAGACCAGTAATGAAATCCATAGAAACATCCATTCAGATTGAGGTAGGGATGGGAAATGGTTGTAAGGTGCCTGGAGACTTGATAGTTTCTCCTTTGTGGCATTGACACACATCACATTTAGCTACAAAAGTAGGAATTCCAGCTTTCATGCCTGTCGGAAAGAAAGAACGATGAGTGCGAGCATAAGTCTTATGAAAGCATGCATGGCCTGCAGTGGGATATGAGTGCAACTCTGGCAAAATGCATGTTTTAAGGGTGGATGTTGGTGATATCACTACTCTATCCTTGTAGCAAAGAATCTCATCCTTCCAAGAGTAGCCCATTGTGGAATTAGGATCTTCTCTCAAGTTATTAATGAGTTGGTAGAGAGAGGGATGTGAAAACCATTCCTTGCGGGCTTCTTCAGTCCAATCTAGTATGGGGAGAGAAATTGATAGCAGGGTGCTTTCATCCTAAAATTTCCATGATAGAGAATCTACTACTACATTTTCATGCCCTTTCTTCTAAATTATCTCATAATCATACCCTAACATTTTGCTCAATGATTTATTTTGTTGAGGCGAGGATAAACGTTTATCCAAAAAATATTTGAGGCTTTGATGGTCTATACAGATTTGGAAATGCCTCCCCAATAAGTATGGTCGCTAGGAATCTACTGGATGTAAGATGGCCATCATCTCCTTCTCATAGGTAGATTGTCCTAGATGTTTCCAACTTATTTGTTGGCTAGTGAAAGCCAAGTGTCAACCTTACTGCATTAAGACATGACCAATACTAGTACCTGAGGCATCACATTCAATCACAAAAGATTTGGTGAAGTCGGTTAGTGCTAATACGAGAGTGGAACACATGGTCTGTTTGAGAGCCATAAACTCCTGTTGTGCTTCATCAGTCCAGACCAATGAATTTTTCTTGAGAAGGTTAGTGAGGGGTCTAGTAATGCGACCATAATTGCGGGCAAATTTGTGAGAGTAGTGTGTGAGACCCAAGAATTCCCTCAAAATATTCAAGGTATTTGGTTGGGGTCAATCTTGCATTGACTGGATCTTTTTTGGATCCACTCGTACACCTTCATGACCCACAATGTGGCCCAAATACTCGACTTCTTCCATGCCAAAAGAGAACTTGGACAATTTGACAAATAATTTATTCTTCTAGAGCAGTTGCAAGAGCAGGTCTACATGATGAAGATGTTTTTCCTAGGTGAGGTTGTAGATGAGAATGTCATCAAAGAAAATGAGGACAAATTTACCGAGATATGGTTTGAGCAGGTGATTCATGAGGCTTCGAAAATTGGATGGGACATTACAGAGACCAAATGGCATGACACATAATTCATAATGGCCTTCATGAGTTCAGAAAGTAGTTTTGGGAGTGTCTACTTCTTTCATGCATATTTGGTGATAGCCCGAGAAAAGATCTGGCTTAGTAAAGAATTAAGAACCATGCAGTTCATATAACAAATCATCAACCACCGGGATTGGGAATTTGTCTTTAACCGTGAGTTTGTTGAGGGCCTTGAAGTCTGGACATGTGTGCGATTCCCCATCTTTCTTGAGCACCATGACCACTGGTGATGAATAAGGATTGATGCTAGGATGAATGACATTGGCTTTCAGGAGTTCCTTGATGATTTTTTAAATTTCATTCTTTTGGGTGAAAGGATATCTATATGGGTGCACATTCGGTGGTTCTTCCCTTGGGACCAAAGTGATGTTATGATCATGTTCCGCTCTAGAGGGTGGAAGCTCTTTAGGTTTGTCAAAGATCTACTGGTGGCGGTTTAATACCTCTTACATCTCAGGATGAATCTGAAGAGCAATGGGCTTGATGGCCTGGATGGCATTAAATTGGGAGATAACTCCATTATGACCCTTTTCCAACAAATTTTCCATTTGATGCGAGCTGATGATAGAATGAGAACTTGCCTAGAGTCCATAGAGGGTATGCATGTGGTCATTCTGCATAAAACTCATATGTAACTCCTAAAAATCCATTGTGATTGGGCCTAGCGTGCGAAGCCATTCAACAACCAAGACAATGCCACAACCACCCATGTTGATTGCAAACATGTGGGTCTTTAGGTGGTAATCTCCCATCTAATGTTTGATATTTTCACAGAGGCCTTCACATTTCATTGTCCCCCCATCAGCAATCTGGACCTAGAAATTAGAGACTGCCTTGACAAAACAATGAACAACTTCAGTGACTCTTTCATGGATAAAGTTATGAGTGCTGCCACTATCAATCAATACTACTATAGGGCAATGTTTAATAAAACCTCTGATTTTGAGAGTTTGGTGTGCAGAAATGCCTTCCAAAGCATGTACCAAGATAATTGGTTCTTTTGGCATAGCTGGGAGCTCATTGTCCTGTTGGGTGTCCTCATTTTCCTCCTCTGGTCACTTAAGGGGTGGGGCTTCCTTAGATGAGCTATGATCAGCAACGTCAATTCGAAAGTATTTGGGTTCCTTACATTTATGCCCTGGGGAGTATTTGTTATCACAGTAGTAGCACAATCCTTCTTTTCTTCTTTCGGCCATTTTTGTTGGTGACACCCTTTGAACCTTGAGTGTTTGGGTA
This sequence comes from Pinus tabuliformis, assembly GCA_031772625.1. Taxonomy (NCBI): domain Eukaryota; kingdom Viridiplantae; phylum Streptophyta; class Pinopsida; order Pinales; family Pinaceae; genus Pinus; species Pinus tabuliformis. The sequence continues at coordinate 779,534,157 of CM062817.1, forward strand.
GTGCCTCGAGCCTCGGTGGGGCATCCCTTGGGTACAAAATTTGGACAAGGTGACTTAGTAGGTAAAGAACATTCCACTTCAATAGCCTTTTTGCAAGTGCCCATCCATGTAGGTGGGTGGTACATTCGTACATGAGCTTGGATGGCTTCTTTGAGAGCACTTATAAAGCATTCCAAGTAGAATTCATCTCCCAGACCTTCTGCGTGGACGACCAATGTCTCAAAGGCTACAATGTAGTATTTTACCGTGCTTGTCTCTTGGACCTTGGTAAGACCACCCAAAAAATTAGATTCACAGTCAAAGCGGTCACAAATGGATTTTGAGAACACCTGCCAAGCAATTTTCTCGGGATATCATTTCCAATGCCACTACCACCATTGCCATCTCTCTTGATCTAAGTAAAGGCCTCCCACACATGGTTTAGTTTCACCATCTAGGATATCATTCACAGTGAAATATTGGTCCATTTATGCTACCCATACTGCCATATTAGAGCCATCAAATTTATACATGCCCAGCTTGAGTGGTTGACGGTGGGAATGTTGGTGATTTCCATGGAAGTGGATATAATGGCTAGATTCTCCTTTAAGATCTTCATTAAAACCATGTGCCTCCGAATGCAACCCCGAAAAACTCTTTTTGAATGTGTCCATGAATTTCTGCATCTGATCCGCTAAGCTCTGGAAAGAAGCCAACTGTTTTTCAAGGTTCTTGATCTTCCTGTTGGCCATGGCTTGAGCTCTGGCTTCTAGCATACATAGATCTTGGTCACTTGTTGTCACTTTGAAAAAATTTAGGACCACCAAAAAATTGAAGCTAATAAGTGAATGGTACCACCATGATCAACTTGTTGTCCTGATTCTTATGGGCTAAGTCTCTTATAAGCATCCTGAGAAGGCCTTAGACTTTTTTTTTTACTTCGAATGGTGCTTTACTCCCCGCTTATCATCACTGTAGTGGTCAATTTCCAAAAAACTTAATCTTAGCCAATGCCCTATGAGAATTTCCCTAGGGTATAGGAGCCACAAGCCTCATTGTAAAAATGGTCAGATCTGCATGCAAAACCCCCAACTGTTGAATGTGAGTTGGATTGCAGCTGCGACAGAACCCTAGCTGCTAGACCTAAATGGTATTGTGGTGATAGAACCTCAACTAGTGGATCTGATCGTTACGGCGGTGATAAAACCCCAACTGGTAGATCTGATCTGGAAAAGAAGATAATTGGTGATCTTCAGAGAGACGAGGGAACTATGGTCTTAAGGAGTGTGAGGTGCTACAGATCGCAATATACATAAGAGTCCGACAGTAGTACTTGGACCAATATTTTAGGGCACTAACTAAGGAGGATCAACTCTACCCTTAGCCATACTACATGACTACCCTATCATATTCACAAGTAATCTCCCTGACTGTTGTTATCAGTGTACTGTAGCAGCAAGACAGTTAACGGTTTATCTAAGGCAAGATTTCAAGTGAGCCTAGGGGGGCTTCCAGTATACCCCAAGGGTATGTGGAAGATAGTTTGTGTGCGGTTCTCTCTAATGCGCTAATACTCAAAGGGGTACCTACAAGGGTTACACGGGAGTCCAACAAGTGTGACCACCTCTTGTATTTCCTACATGAATGCCTCCTAAAATCTATAGGTTTATGTGCTCAACAATAGATCCCACGGTTTAAAAATATTGGAACACGTCTCTAGCCTAAAACCAATTTCTGCCAAAAAATGGAGATACCACTGGCCCTACAAAGTGTTCTGATACCACTTGTTATGCTCTTAACCTGCGAGAAGATGCCAAAAAACCAAAGATATGAAGAAATACAACCTAGAACACATAAAAATATGAGAAAAACAACAAGTATTTTATTATTCAGAGTTGAAAGCAATTTTCACTTGCCTCTTCGAGGGGGCAACCTCCAGTAGAGTAGAGCTCAATTACAAAATAAGACACGAAACTCCTCAATGGGGAGTTTATATCATTTATATAGGATTCATACATGTAATACCATGGGTTAGTACCATGGTTCTCTCAATACCATCTATCTAATATAATGGCCCATTTGCAACTAACGGTGGTCCCTTTATTAAATGCGGGTCAACCACTTACAATTAGTAATACGAGATTTATTCACTCTTTAACTAACTATGACTATGACTCAACCCTATTACATAAATAAATGGTTTAGGGTTGGACCTTAACATCTTCTCTACCCTGAGAAATAGATGATATAGGAGAATCTATGCAAATATCCTCAATCCTTGGAAATCTAGAAGTATGAGAACCTATTAACACCATTGTTGCTTGCTCCTGCAAATTTTACACTTGAAAATGCTCTTGCTGAGCATTATTTTTCTTTCTTCTTTTAAACACTTGGAACTCTGTTTCTTGAATTTCTGAAACTAAACGAGAGAACCTTCCTTTTTTCCTCTTATTCTCTTTCTCTTGAGGAACTGGAGTTTGTGAAGTTGTTTGAATATCAATTTGTTCCTCTACCTCCTGCAATGTCTTCTCTTACCACTCCTCTTTATTTGCTTATTGTTCTATATCTAGCCTGGGTGTATGTGCATAAGGTGTAGTCTTATGTTCAACTCTTAACCTAGAAATAATACGCAAGGGAACACAGGACTAGGTGAAGCTCAATTTGAATTTCGTTTGCTTTAACAGAAGATCTTCTTCCTTTGTTGCTGCTCCTATGTTAACAACAACTGGTCCAATCTATGTTTTTAGTTTAAAATGATATTTATTCTTATTGGATAAAAAATTTAGATCATCCATGTTCATGATCTATCTGATATATTTGAGTGCAAAAATTTTGATTGGCACAAATTTTGGCAACCTATAGGGAGGAAGATCACACCCATTTACTTTTATCTCTATGTTGTTCTGATAGAGGTACTAGTCTCAAATGTTATATTGCTAAGAGAGGTGAAGAATTCTTTTAATTTCAAGTGAAATTTTGGGTATAATAGACATGAAGCCATAGAGATGACTTGCCTAGACATGTATGGAAATATTGAAGAATATTAGGGTACATTGGTTCTTTCTAACTCAAAGTTCTCAGGTAAAAATGATTCAAAGATCTTGGCTCTTTGATGGAATGTGATTTTATAATAGAATCCATAAGAGAGTCTACAAAAAATGATGCAAAGGGGGTTTAGGTTGAACTTGAAGGATTTGACATATTGAATTAGGAGTGATACTAAACAAGAATTCATTATTTTGGGCAATTATGACCCTTTAACTTGGTAAATACCTTAAAGGACACCATGTGAAAAATTTGGCGAAGAAATGGGTCTGAGGAAATATGAATTGAGGTGGGAAGGAGTCCAATATGTTCAATTCATCACTATCATCAAAGAATATATGTTTCTTCCAGTTATGGAGTTCATAAAGATCGAACTCACAATGGGTTTTAGAGATTTTGTATTGCTTGTGAACTAGGGGAAATACATCTCAATTCACTACAAGGGGTAACATTTGGATTTCTACCACTAGTTTATACTTTCCTTTGGAAACGACATGTTGAACTTTGAGTTTATAGATAGGTGTATCAAATTACCAGGAACTGATGATCATTGGTGTAGAAAATGCTTGTTTGATGATAAAATCCAATTATGCCTGCGTCTTTGCAAGAAAATAGGGGAAAAGGAATGTGTAGAGAAGAAAAATGTTTTCAAGTGATTGGGCAAATTAACCGTTTTTTGCGCATATAGTTAATGCACTAGATGTTGGGAAGAATAATTTATTTTATATAATGGTAAATTGGTTAAAGGAGGGAATATTTATTATTTGTAATGCTTATGTGATGTGGATGAATGATGGAATGACATGTGGTGAGGTGTGATGAGGTATGAAAACAACGATGAGAGTGGAGAAGATGAGTTAGTGGTTTTTTGGGGGGTATAGGTTGCTTGCATTTTTTGAGAGGGGGCACTCGAAATGGTTGTGGAGGGGCCACATAATCAAGGGAGAAATGCACAAAACAACTTTTTGGAGCCCCCATAGTTAAATGTCGAAAGAGCAGGGGGGTTCTGAAGTTGATGCCTTTTTGTTGATTCGGGTGGGCGTGATATTGGCCTTTGATTATTTATTGGGATTTATCACAAACCGATAAAACATCAAGTCACTTTATTTTATTTAAAAATATATTAACCAATCCATTATTAATTAACATAATAATAATTTAAATGATAATAAATATATAATGCGATGACATTTAGACAAGCTTGCCTATAATCTGGGATGTAATTTTTATTTTTCTCATATATATATATATATATATATATATATATATATATATATATTAAATCCCACTTTATTTATTTTTTCTATTTTTCTTTCTTTTTGTATTTTCTTTTTGTATTTCTCTTTTATTTTTTATTTTTCATCGTTAGGAAAATGGAAAACACATCATGGTGAAAAAAGGTTACAAGACCTTAAATAATCCTAAAAATACCTACGAGGCAATAAAAAATATTTAATAGGATGGGAGAAAAATATCTATTGAATTGCTTAGTTGGAGAAAAACACTAAGTGCAGGTGGATTAAAGTGCCATGGGAGAGAAAGGAGAGCTTTAAAGAAAAAGGAAAAGAAACTTTTTCGAAAAAAGGAAACGAAGAAAGCCTAGGAAATTGGGTTAGAAGACCCAAAAAGGTAGGATGCTACCAAGAAAATTTGTTGGGAAGGAAAATTATAAAGGATACCATTCAGGAATCAATGAGGTTGTTGATTCCATAGGAAAACCATCTCATCTCGGGGAGAAGTGGTGGATCAGTTCATGGTATGGAGGATATTTCTTTTCCAAAGTGCAGTTCTAGAAGTGGATATGGTTAGAACATCTGTTTAACCTTCTGTTATGAGTATATCATTTAGTTATATGCATATTAGTGAATAAAGTATAATAGACTGACGCCATGCATGTGATAAATTAGTGTACTTGATACTTTTATTTAGTGATTTTGTTTTCTGTATACCTTTGATTTATTATTCAGGTTATTACTCCTATATGCAACCTGGAATGTTATAATTGTCACTAGGAGTAATTAGCAGTAAATCTTGGTGGATGTTTGATGTTATTTAATTATGTTGAGAAATCTTATATAGTATATAAAATCTTCCTGAGAGGTCTGGAGGTTTGATTCATGGTGAATCCACTTGAACGTGGTGGAATCATAGAATTTAAAAGTACGTAGGCACTCTCTATAGTTTATCCTTTACCTTTTATATTACACGAACTATATTGGAAAGTTATACGATACAAATTCTATGATAGGATACATAGTGGAATCAATTTAATCAACCATCATTGAGTTAGTATAAGGTGTTAAAATAGAAGAAGAATATCAATATATCTATAATTTATTTAAGGCATGATCAAGTAAACCATGTAGGGACTCCACATGCGAGTCGTGGCTCATAAAAGAAGCTATTAGAATTCTAGAATAACTTGTAATCATTAAATAAAAAAAACAAAATCACAATACAAAAACACTAACATATAGTTTCGAATGAGAAATTCATCGAAAATAAATTTTAATGCCTTGAATAATTAAAGATCCAAATAATAAAAGAAATTTTATATCACATTAATAAACATATAATTTTACATCTTAACTTCTTTTCACTATAGCATTTGGGAATTAAAGAGGTAACCTGAGCACAGTAAAGTAGAGGAGACTACGTGACATAAATAATGCAAAGTTTAACAAGTTCACGAAAAATGTTAACTCAATGGCCATTTTATTTTATTTAGTATAATTGACAAAAAAAAAATTAGAATTAAAGAGTAGTAGGAAATACAACAGGAAACGCATAAGCTATTGTATTTTTGTTTGACAACATAACATTACATTGTTGGAAAAAAGAGTGAATTGAAATAGGGAAAACATGGAGAGGGAATAGGGTAAGAAATGTTTCTCTACCATTACAAATTAAAATAATTTAGCAAATTTTATAGAACAAGACTCTGAACTGCCAAAACATCTACTAAGTCACGTGTGTTGGGAATAACACTAAGAGGGCAGGGGGGTGAATTAGTATTAGAAATTTAACAATTTTTAACTTCCATAAACAGATTGATATACGCTACTTCTATTAATTAAACCTACGTATATACGCAACTGTGTTTAGAGAAAACTGCATATATCCTATAGACTTATAATTTAGTTAGCTGATCTTAATTTGTGTATCAGAGCCATAAAAAAATAATCAAGTGTAGTAAACACTACAGACAATCACACACATGAACACCAGATATAAGGTGGAAACCCAATGTGGGTGAAAAGCACTTGTTGCAATTCGTCTCTATCTTCTTTTAATAAGAAACGTCTTTTTACAATATTTTTGTACTGTTGCAGTCTTATACCAGTACACAGGCTTCTACTTGCAGAAGGCTACAACCTTCTCTCGTTCTTCATCTTCTCCTAGAAGGGAGCTACAACCCCCTTAGCCGTTGTAATAGTTGATGTACTAGTACGTAGGTGCTAACCTACAGAAGGCTACAACATTCTCTTTTCTTCCAGGGACCACGTTTCATAAATTTTTAGACTAGATCGATCAATAACATCAATCAAAAATCAAATATTTCTCCATCAACCAATCTCCTTTGCACCAACCAAAAGCTGAATCAAACAATCACTTCTCTGAATGTTGCAACTAGAATACAGTAATAGTAACCAGAAACCAATCCTGAACCCAGAAGACTACAACAATAAACTAAAGTAGCTAAAACAAATTTTATGAGATGTAAGCTACTTCAATATGAAGAACGTCCATGAAGACACTGCTATATTAGGCAAACCTCGGTATACACTGTTTTGAATTACAGAAACAGCATGTATACGTACTTTTTCTATACTGAACCTGCGTACAGATCTGTAAAAGATAATTTACCCTTTTCAACTATTCAGACATCACTTATACCCAGATCATCAGATTTACATATCAAGACATGCACCAAATATAAAATATCAAAATCACACAAAGATACTTCTCTTCAATCTTTAAGATCTTGACCCATTTATAGAACTTATCATTCTTCTAGCACTCAGGTTCCTTCTTGATTCAGATCTAGCTATGCACAATAACCCAATCACTAGTATTCTAGATCTTTCTCTTCATTAGATATTCAATACTCGAGTGCCTTTGCCTGATGATCTCCTTCTCCTTTTATAGTCTTAGGCCTTACTCAATACCATGGTCCAAAACCACTTAGAATCAATACCTGGGTCCAAATACCTGGGTTCAACACTTCAGACATGATACCATGGACCAATACCATAGGTCCAAATACCAAGGACCAAAACCAATTTTTCAAAACTATACGCACTTTTCTGTGCAATAATATGCGTGCATACACATACGCACCTTTTGGGATGTGAATCTGCATGTCTACGTGGCTTGGTCAAAGGGAACCTACGTATACCTCCTTTTCCTTTATTCTGTGAGTCTGTGGACTTGAACAGTCATATGAGTGAGTTACCGAGTGAGTTGCCATCAAGGACAACACCTGTGCCATAGTGCCAAACCTGTGTCATAATGCCAACAATATCCCCCTTTGGACTTGATGGGAACCCCAAGTCATTCTCCCCCTTTGTCATCAAGGGCAAAAGGGTTATGCTCCCCCTGAGTACATGTTGAAATCTATGCTCTGCTATTCTATCCATGCTCCCCCTCATTGTAGGCAAGGTCTGCAAAAAGATGTTCTACAAGAAAGAATATGACCTATACATCATAAATGACCTTCCTATCATGAATACATCCATCTCCCAACCAAGTGGGGATATACCAAAATTTACTTATCCACCCAACCACGTGGGGATATACCAAAAATTTATACATGATAAAACAAGAATATTACATCATCCATCCCAGGCATAGTGGGGAAACAAAATAGGTCATTACATGACCTTGATAATAAAAGAAATACATGACATCTAGACCCAATATCTAAGACAAGACTATGAGAGTCATTAGCAACTATCATCAGAAGCATCTGTCAATCATCATCCAGACTAGCAACCATGATATCCCCCTGCACTTGTTCCACCTGAATCAAAAACAACTATGAGATTGTACCAAGATCTTCTAAGGTAATGCCAAAAATGCACTATTAGAAGTATATGCTCCCCCTGAACCTGTGCTAGATGATCAGACCCATATCAGACTCTTTTCATCCTAAGTCTGGCCCACTAATATTCTTCAAACCAACATATACGTGACTATATCCACAGAAACCAGTGTATGTACATTGTTACACTTCATGAAACTCACACACAACTACTTTTCTCTGAAACAGATAAGTGTCAACAGCAATATGATGCATCATCTACTCCCAGCTCCTGTCTGAGGTATTCAAATGTCTCTCTGGGTAGTGGTTTGGTGAATATATCAACAACCTGTTCCTTGGAGGGAACATACTCCAATTTGACTTTTTGTTCAAGCACTTGTTCCTGAACAAATGATATTTGATAGGTATGTGCTTGGTCTTGGAATGCATGACAGGATTCTTTGAAATGCTGATTGCACTTGTATTATCACATAGAATTGAGATAGGTGGAGTACAAGTGATTTGAATGTCTTGCAATGTTTGCATCATCCAAAGGAGTTGTGTGTAGCAAGATGCAATAGCCACATATTTTGCTTCAGCTGTAGATAATGAAATTGAGCTTTGTTTCTTATTGAACCAAGACACTAATCTGTAACCCATAAAGAATGCACCACCAGTAGTGCTTTTTCTATCATCCACGCTTTCCGCCCAATCTGCATCTATATATGCATGAAGTGTGGGATCTGTATCTCTAGGATACCATAAGCCATAGTTTTGAGTTCCTTGAAGATATTTCAAAATCCTTTTAACTACCTGAAGGCGTGCTTCCTTCGGATTTTCCTAAAATCTTCCAACTATTCCCACTGCATGCATGATGTGTTGTCGGGTACCTGTTAGATAGAGCAGACTACCAATCATGGATCTATAGGTTGGTTGATGTATTACTGTTGATTCATCATTTGCAGTGAGGCTACATCTAGTTACCATAGGGGTGCATACTGGTTTCGAATCTTCCATGCCATATTTCTTCAAGATGTACTTGAGGTACTTGGTTTGTGATAGAAAGATACCATCTCTATTTTGTTGGACTTGTAAACCAAGAAAATATGTGAGCTCATCAAGTAGGGACATTTAAATTATTTCTGCATCACCAAAGCAAAGTTTTGACTCATGGATTCTTCATTGCTACCAAAGATGATATCATCAACATACACAACAAGTATTAGCAATTTATCATTGTCAATTTTTATATATAGATTTCTATCTATTGATCCTTTTGAAAAACCTTGTTAATGGAGGTATTTGTTCAGACAATAATACCAAGCCCTTGGAGCCTGTTTAAGACCATAGAGAGATTTTCTGAGTATGCATAAAAGTTTTGGATCACTTCCAAGGATGAATCCATCTGGTTGCTCAATATACACTTCTTCTTCTAAGTCTCCATTTAGAAAGGCATATTTCACATCCATTTGATTTACTTTGAACTTCTGAAAGCTAGAAAGAGCAAGGAACATTCTTATGACTTCAAGTCTAGCAACCAGTGCAAAAATTTCTTCAAAGTCCATACCTTCTTGTTGAGCATAGCCTTTACAAACAAGTCTGGCCTTGTTTCTAATAACATCTCCATTTTCATTCAGCTTGTTTTGAAGATCCCTTTGGTCCCTATGACATTCTTATCATTAGGTCTAGGAATCAATTCCCAAGTGTTATTCTTTTCAATATGCTCAGTTCTTCATTCATGGCCTTGACCGAACATTCATCTTTACATGCTTCACTTATATTTCATGGTTTGACAAAGGAGAGAAATGCTAGATAGCTTGAAGCTTCTGTAATAGTTCTTCTTGTTTGTACACCTGCCTCTTTCTGCCCCAAAATTTGAGTCTCTGGATGATTCTTTTGGACGTACTTGGATGGAGTCTTTTCTTCTACCCTTATTTGTTCTTCTGGTGCCTCATAGGTTTCTTCTTTAGCATTAGTCTGATTTGATGTTGAAGGATAGTCCTCATAACCTTCAAAATCTTCAGATTTTACCTACTTTGGATTGTTGCCTGCTTCATCAACCACCACATCAATAATTTCAACAATTTTTCCAAGTCTTTTATTGTAACACTTATATGCTTTACTTCTGGAAGAGTAACCAAGGAGAATGTCTTCATCTGCTCTAGGTTCAAACTTGCCAAGCTTTTCATCAGTCATTTTGATGTAACATTTCCTTCGAAAGACTTCGAAGTATTTTACAGTAGGAGTCTTACCATACCAAAGTTCATGAGGAGTTTGAGTGTTGTTTCCCTGGATGTTTATTTTGTTGAGAATAGTAACAACATCAAATGCAGCTTCACCCTAGAAGGTTGCAGGAGTTCCAGACTCATCAATCATAGCATGAGCCATCTGTTGGACCATTATGTTCATCCTTTCTACCACTCCATTTGGCTGAGGAGTCCTTGCACTAGAGAATTCCATTCTTATTCCATGTTCTTCACAAAAATCGAAAAATTCATCCAAGGTAAATTCCCCTCCTCGATCAGACCTGAGGCATTTGATTTTGCGATCTGATTCATTTTCAACCAAGGCTTTGAAGGCTTTGAACTTTTCGAAAGCTTCGTCTTTATGCTTCAGAAGTCCTATCCAACACATTCTGGAAAATTCGTCAATGAACAATACAAAGTATTCTTCTCCACGAGGTGACTTTTTTCTTGATGGACCATGTAAATCAGTATGGACAAGTTCAAGTAGCTTACTAGCTGATCCTTCCTTCTCAAGGAAATGTGTTCTGGTTTGCTTACCAAATTGACATGATTTTCATATTGTATTATCTGGAATTCTGATGTGAGGAAGATCGCGAACAACCTAATATTTGCATGCTTTCCTTATCTGAGGGAAGCTTAGATGCCCCAACCTTCTGTGCCATAGCCAGTGTTCATCATTTTTGCTTAGATAGCATTGTTGCTATCCTCCCTTGAGTATGTATAAATTATTTGGAGTTCTTATGCCTTTGATCGTTGTTTGTCCTGTATCAAGTTCACGAACAATACATCCATTTGATCGAAATACTACCTCATTTCCTTGATCACACATTTCACTAAAACTCAATAGATTATGCTTTAAGCCATCAACATACATAACATTCCCAGCTTTGACCTTTTATTTTAAGAGAACAAACCCTTTACCTTTTATGGCTACAGGGGTTTCATTTCCAAATGAGACCTTCCTTTCCTTTTCTAAGGCACTATGCAACTAAAGTTTTTCTTTATCACCTGTCATATGTTTCGAGCATCTACTGTCAATGTACCACTAATTTTCCCATCCTTCTGCATATAAGGATATACCACATCTTTCTATTTATGGTTCTTTCTTTCTCCATGTTTTTGGACCCAATGAAGCTTGCTCCTTCTGAGACGTTTGCCGAAACTTACTCCTGCATTCAAAATCTTCATGACTGAAGTTGTTACAAATAGAGAATTCTATTTCATTTTCAAGAGCAGAAAAGTTATTGTAGGTCCTCTTCATGATCCTAGTCACACTCCTTTGATTTCGTGCTTCTCTAGTCATGATGGTCTTGTAGGCAACACATTAAGCAACTTTGTGTCCAAAGTTATGACATGAGAAATATTGGCCATTAAAGAAATTCCTGCGATTATCAATTCTACTGACCAGGTGATTGTAGTTTCCATTGACATTCATTCTTGAAGAAAATGGGAAATGATTTACCTGTGGTTAGTTGTAGCTTCTATTTATCGTTGAAGTAGATTGACCTTGATTTACTTGGTGATCTGCTTTATGCCTTTGCTGACGATTGTCAACCTGTTCACTTCTCCTTGCTGCATCAAGATAACTTTTGGAGGTGGATGGCTTCTATGCTCGAGATGCTGCATCAGTATATCCAAGACCTGTCTTTATTAGAGGAGAACACTCCACTTTGATAATCTCATCTAAAATTTCAGATCCTTTAGCAAATATAAGATTAAGAGGTTTTGCTTTCTCAATATCTTTTCTAAGTCCCACAATTTCACATTCTAACTTTTCATTGTGTTTTTCCCTTTCACCAAGTTGGAATGTCAGTGTCTATAATCATACTCTTTTCTTATTTTCTTCTAAATAGATTTTAAGTTTAGAAATTTCTTCATAGAGATCATCTTCATTTATAGCATCCAAGAAATCACCATCTTCAAAAGCCATCAAAAGTCTATAATCATTTCCATGTTCATCTTCTTCACTATTTGAAAATCGATCATTGTCTTCATGTGTATAATAGCTATTCTTACTTACACTCTGTTTTCTATTCCATTTAACCAGTTCCTTACCTTTATCAAGCTTATCTTTATGTGGACATTTGGCTGCATAGTGATTGACTCTTCCACAAGCAAAGCATTTGAAAGGTAACTTACCTCTGAATCTTCCAGAACCCCATTGAAGGTTCTTGACAAAATTTGATTCTTCCTCTCCTTTTGACATATGTCCTGACTCATTGTATTCTCCTTTTGCTGAAGTTTTGAATGCCTCTCTCATGCTTGATGGACCCCCTTTTTCTCATTTTGAAAGCAGTTAGGATTCCATGTAGCTATGACATAGTAATACTCTGAAGATCCTGCTTTTCTTATATGGTAGAAAATTATGATTCAAACTTAGAAGACAAGCATCTTAGAACATTTTCAACTAAAGTAACTTCTTTTATCTCTTCACCCAAGTTTTTCATGCGATTAACAATCTCATTTATACGTAAGGAATAATTAGCTACACTTTCATCATTGTGCATTCTAAGAGTTTCATATTGAATTCTCAGAGATTGTAGTTTTGCATGTTTTACCTAATCGTCTCCTTCATAGCTTAGAATTATATTGTCCCATATTCCTTTGGTGCTTTTGAGCTGCATAACCTTGACGAATTCTGATTGTGATAGACTCACCAATAGAGTATTGACTGCTTTTGGATTTGTTTCATACTTCTTTTTACCTACCATATCTGTAGGAGTTGCTGACGGAAATGTGTATCCTCCTTCCACGATATCCCAAACTTCTGTTCCAAGAGATTGAATATAGGCTGTGGTTCTTACCTTCCAATAGAGAAAGTTTCTCCCATCAAAGATTGATGGCCTGATGGATGCCTCTTTTTCGTAGTTTCTCATGGTTATAGATCTTCCTTCAAGCGATCAAGCTTCTTCTGAAGGACCTTCCCTGATACCAATTGTTTGAAATAATACTGAGAGGGGGGGAGGGGGTGAATAAGTATTAGAAATTTGACAAATTTTCATTTCCATAAATAGATTGATATACGCTACTTCTATTAATTCAACATGCATATATACGCAACTGTGTTTAGAGAAAACCACGTCTATCTTATAGATTTATAATTTAGTTAGCTAATCTTAATCTGTGTATTAGAACCATAAAATAGTAATCAAGTGCAGTAGATAGTACAGGCAATCACAGACATGAGCACAAGATATAAAGTGGAAACCTAATGTGGGTGAAAACCACCTGTTACAATTCATTTCTATCTTCTTTTAATAAGAAACTTCGTTTTACAATATTTATGTACTAGTGCAGTCTTATACCAATACATAGGCTTCTACCTGTAGAAGGCTACAACCTTTTCTTGTTCTCCAGCTTCTCTTGGAAGGGAGCTACAACCCCCTTAGCTCTTGTACTAGAAGATGTACTAGTACATAGGTGCTGACCTACAGAAGGCTACTGTGAGGGCCTGATTCCTATTATTAGAGCCTCAATCTATTATACACTAACAGATCTATTTTCTTGTTGATTTAAAAGTAATAAAATGAGCTTACTAACCTTCTTACATAGCTTTAAACATTTAACATCTTATCATTTTATCATAAGCAACATAAATTAAGGTGAGCATTCCATTGATATCAACTTAACAAGAGTAGTCCATGGAAAAATACTTGTTCTGGCGGTTGATGATGATACCTTTGTCTTATAGCTCCAGCCGAACGCTCCTTCTGGCCGACCCAACCGGATTTACCTCCCATCCAACTAGGAAATAAATTCCTAGCCCAGGAAACCTCCACAGGTTCCCCAGCCCTCCGTGCCCAAGTCCAACCAGATATAGTGTGTCTTCAAGAAGAATGTGCAAAACTAGATAATGATACTTTCCTCCTCTCAAACCCAAGAAACCTCCACAGGTTTCCAAGGTCTCCCAAAAATCATAACAAGGCCAAACAATCACAACCAACCCCCACAATCCTAAGCAAGACTCCAACTCCCCCCTTTTCTTCCTTCCCCCTTCCCTTTTTATACCCTCTTTCCTCAACCACCTCTCATTAATGTCATTTACTCTCACCCATCCTTGGTTGACTTCTCTTCTAAGCTAGGAGTACATTTGGAATTGTGACATGAATATAAAATTGAGAATTTAATGGGAAAGGATCATGTCTTCTCCCAAGTAAATCTGAAAAGTACATTTGGGAATGTGAAGTGTAATTACATGGAGAGGACCATGTCTTCTCCTTAGTAAATGTGAGGGTACATTGGGGAATGTGAAATGAATAAATATATATTGTTGATAAGATGGAGAGGACTATGTCTTCTCCCAAGTAAATGTGAGGGTACATTGGGGAATGTGAAATGAATAAATATATATTGATGATAAGATGGAGAGGACTATGTCTTCTCCCAAGTAAATGTGAGGGTACATTGGGGTATGTGAAATGAATAAATATATTTTGAATTAATGGAAGGAGACCATATCCTACATAATATTCAAATTTGAGAAGGTAAGTGGGGAATTTGAATAATGGAAATCATAAATTTATTTTATGACCAATATTTCTCAATATTTTCAGATAATGTAAATATTAACACAATTTGTAGGATAAGATTTAAGTGGGGCATTACATACACCCCTCCTTCAGAAAACTTCGTCCCGAAGTTAGAATGAAAAGATACAAGGAGTTTGAAAGCATAGCAAACCAGAGAGAGTTATAGCATTAAAATTTGATAAGTCAGACAATGACATTACTTCCCATCAAGAGTCTCCAACTGATCTATTTCCTCCTATCCATCTTGACCTACTTCCGTTCCCACCCTATCCATCCTCTGCTTCTCTATCAGTGGCAACGACCATACTAACCACTGATAAAACCGACATGGTGGAAGCATCGAATACCTCGACCGAACTTTCCCCAGCAGGCGTCTGGCAATCGTCATCACACGTCTAGGGGGAGCGTTCAGCTGTCCTCCCCACGATTCCAGGTTTCGGAGGGTACACAGTGGTAAACACCTCCACCCCTCCTTCAGAGCACGGACCACACTACAGAGCTGGTTGGACTTATCATCGAATAATCCAGTCAGGTCATCTTGCCACCTGTCATTTGCATTTTACTCATGTCATAAGAGTGCATATCAAGTAGATACCAAATGTAATAGAACAATGTACATCGTACCTTTCCTCATTGGTCGTCTCGACCTCCCTCAATGGAATGTTAGATCTTGGTTATCATACGATTCTTTCCAATCTGTAGTTTAGTTCTCATCCATGCATATATATAACCACAAAATAGATATAGATACATGATCTTAAACACCATGTTTATCAAACCCAGTGTCCACGTGTCAATTTTTGTTGTTCATACTGGAATTAAATCTTACATCAGATAAATCATAATTTCACTAAGTCATTGATTAGATAAATCAAATATATATAAGCCTATATGATGCAATAATAACTCTGACAAGTCATGCACTAAATAAATTGTAACCAAGTAAGCCATACATTTGGTCATACATCCAACATTTCCATCATCAATACCAAATCCATCAATTGATTTTCATGTGTCCAACCAGATGTATATAATGTTCATAAATAACAACATGGAACTGCAAAAGAGAACCTTAACATAGGTGGCTATCTATGTCAAAATGGGCATCATAAATGCTCATGTGACATCCTTGTGGAACCCCTCAATAAAAATTAGAGTTGGAACAGATTCAACTATCCATCATGGAAAATAGCATTTGGACCCGTATATGCTATAAGGTGGTACCAAAACCAAAATAATAGCAAGCAACAGATTAGTGCACTATCAATTCCACTAGGAGGTGCTAGTATAAGTTTTATGCATATAATTCCTTTAAAACCTTAGTGAATATAAAAGTCCTGCTCTTCCAATTTGATGGGTTTTTTTTTTTTTTTCATCTTCCAACCCATTTAGTTAATCTTGAAAATAAAAGACTCCAAACTTCAGAAACTGTTTCCCAACATGATTTTCATACTTTATTTTTTTTGTAAATTGAGAGGAATGTCCTCTAAATGTCAAAAGGTTCAAATTTATTATATATTTAATCATTGTTTACTAGTACTAAAATAATCTCATGATATATATTGCAGCTCACAATATGATCAGACAAATGAGAAATAATTAAATGAACGGAATAATTGCCTTTGCCCTGTTGCTATTAGTATTTCCCCTCTAAATGGCATCACATTTCTAAAGATGCCTACTCCTTTCATAAGTGGCCAGTGACCACAAAAGTTGCAAAGAAAGTTGAGGGTCCTTTTATCCAAAACTAGAGACACATTATTTTTCACGACATTTTTATTCAACACTAGAATAAGGGTAAAAGTGTATCCTAATATTTTCACTAGTCTTTTATTGACTAAATAAGCTTCCATTCTAAAATCCCAAATTCTCTACGAATTGATCTTCTCATTTAATTTAAGATCATTAAAAACAACTATCACAGTAAGCTTTACACAAGTCCATAGTATTCAATCTATGTTTTCACTAGAAAATTATACCACCCATAGAATAAGCATTAATGTGACATATAGGGTATTTCAACACATCCTAATCTGAATTCCCATGCTTCATAGTTGTTTACTTCTTAAACTCGAGATTTGTTATTATGACATCCTCTATGAAGAATGACAAATATACTATCTAAAAGGTAATCCTACTATCCGAATGGAAAATTTACTTTATTTTTAATAAGAATAATGATAATCTACTATCAACAGAATTAAAAGCCACCTCATATGTAAAATAGAACTAACTACATTCTTTAGATTGGGACACATTTTGGGCATAATTACTGGCTCCATTGTAAAGATATACATGGATGCTAATGGTCCTTGCTGTGCATGTTGAGGAAAAGGGGTCAGATTAGGTGAAAGTTTGGGAAGATTTTTGATAGATAACTCTGCAACCTATTACCTAAGCTAAAGGAAGTCTATGTTATGCATTGCAATATTGACCTTGGGGCATGCTTCTCGAAACAATTTCAAAAAAATAAAAAAAAATAAAAAAAATCCTATGAAGAATGTGGTCACATCTTGCACTTGACATGTGGAACATAAGTTATGATTGTACAATCCATCATATAGGAATCACACCACTAGGGCTAGGTATGAAACCTACACAAGAAATTTCTTGTACACAAGTATATTCTTCATTGTATCTCCATCATGTTGTATCCCCTGGATGAGGCTTGAGATTACCTAATGGAACTCTTACCTGACTTCACATTTTGTTGCCAACCATGATGAAAGCAAAGCTTTCCATATAGGCTAGCTAAAACATTGCATGGCATTGCCATAGACCTAAACAAAGTTCGGCAAGAAGAAAATGCATGTTTTCCAAACTGACAATGTAAGCTTTTAAGAATCATCCCAAAAGCCTAAAAATGTTAACGGGGTCTTCAATTGGCTTCAGTCAAGACAGTGAGGGTCATTAAACAAAATATGTAGGTTTATCCAAATGATCCATGGTTCAAGGGAAATGCCTTGACTTATGCAAGAACGGAAACAATGGCTAAAACTGGACCTCATGATGAGTAGGTAATACATATCCACAAGATGGCAAAATTGTTGTGGACTTAAATTGCCATTGGATGATAATGAAATCAAGTATTTCTAAAACAATTTTTCTATTTCAAAACTTATGTAGTTTGTTTCACACCTCCACTTCTATTACAACCTTACAAATTCTCAACATAGATTAAACACAGTTTTACAAATTCTCAACATAAATTAAACAGCTCATAAATTAAATGACACATCAATATTTTAATAGCTATAAACATATATTAAGATGTATTAGACATTTAATTTATATAACTTTACTACTTTTTAATAACCTTTAAAATCAACTCATACATAAAACCTAACGCCACCATACTTATTATTTCTTAAATTATATATAAAATCAAACACTACCATACTTATATAAATATGAATAAATGAAAGCAATATAACCTTACACTAAAAATAATGATTTAAATCCTAAGTCAGTCCTTGTCCCAAATGCTTCGGTGAAAGATTCCTTTCTTAGTCTCGTTGCCATGACTTTCACTTTCAGATGAGCTTGCCCTTCTGTTAGAATGCCTTGAAAAGTCACAGCAAAAGTCACAGCAAAAGTCTAGACCGATTAACTAAGAGGATAAGAAAGAAGGCTACTTACAAATGTATGTACCCTAGAGACTCTTGAATAAGTTTACTGTTAATATTGACATCTTATCGATTCTTATGTTGGGTTTGGCACATCATATAAAAGTTCAAACTACACAAACAAGAGAAAAAGTGCACTTGAAGTAAAAACATGTTCAAAGTAAATACAGAAAGCCATAAAGAGATTTTGCGTGCAAGAATCTCTATAAAAAGTGGAAATTTCACCTCTCAGTATTACACATAAGTTATAGCCATAAAAGTACCTCAATATACACAATTTCTTATGAACTCTTGACAAACAACCCGATCAACATTAATCAAAAGCACACAAATTATTAGGAAAAATGTTTCCAGAAACTGAAACAAATAATTTGCTCTGTTCCTTTTTTAGCATAATTTGGAAAACTGATTATGGTTATTAGAACATCATGCGTTTTTGTTATAGAATAAGATTTATCCTCCTACATTGAGCAAACCATTTTTACTTAAGGTGTGTCAATAATAAGAGGAGAAAGACCTATAACAGATATTATAAAGAAATGTTGCCACGAAAATGAGAGAAAAATGAGAGAGAATATTAGTTAGGAACAAGTTCGAAGTTCATGGCAATCATGAAAATCTTGCGGTCTTTTATATATCAGTGAAACTTGCATTCACTGAAAGAAAAATAGATTGGCAATGTACAATCCCATGACTTTCACATTATGTACTAGGGATGGAACTATTTATCTGTTAGTGATTGTCCTCGATAATGCGAAATATTTTATGATTTTGGCAACAATATTAAATGAGTAACAACTCTTACATCTCAAAAGCTCTTTAGAGAGAAAATCATGTTCTAGATACCAACAATTACTTGCAGAAGGCATGTGACACTCTGAGGGCCCTCAAAGACTTAGCTCTTCCTTAAAATACATTGAAAATTGAAATGAGGATATAAACCAATATGAGATAGAGTTTCCAGAAAGGGTATGGGTTGATGTACCCTACATGAAGTTGCCCTTGAAGTTAGAAATACATGAAATTTATTTCATTTCATTTTTTTTTTTTTTTTTAGGAAGTATGGGAGTTATTAGCAGCGTGGGTATCTTGCTTATGAATTTGAACTTCCCCTAAACTCAAAATTTCACAATGTGTTTTAGGTTTCTCCCTTGAAAGAGACATGAAGACCTCTCACATCACAAACAACATCACCACTTTTCAATGAGAGAGGCATGTTCATATGTAAACTTATAATGTTGAAATTTTGAATGAACCCAAAGACGAAGATAATATGACAAGCCACAATAAACCAGAATACTTTCTTTTGTTGAAGTAGTTACCCGTTTAAGGTGCAACCGTGGGGACCACAAAAAAAACATCTTAGAAGCCCCTCATCATTACAGTACGCAGGATACTTTGAGTCAAAGGCTATCAAAACGTACAACATGGAATGAAGTTTTGACTAGCATATATGGGAGATAGAAAGCCTAAAAGAAATTCGAGATCTAAATGAGGAATAAACTAAACATAATTGGGCCTAAAGTATAAAGCACCAAAGAAACACAGATGGGTAACTAAAGATATTCCGGTATTGTCTAGAGATTATTTTCAGTAATGCAGCTCACAACGGAATTAAATAGAAAATTGTCCTTGCCTCTGCTTATCTACAGACAGATTGGAAATGAAATATTGTACTGTTTCTGGTGTTGTTTTTTTTTTTACACTACTTGACAACAGGTTGAAAGTTCATAGGGTTAAGATCTGGAAAAAAAAAATCAGTTCATATCACTACAAAATCATACACTAGAAAAACATTAAAATACAATAAAATTTGACACAATAAAATTCCAGACAAGCACCAAAACAAATCACTGTTGTTGAAATTTGACAATCACATGAAGGTATCCCAAAAAAAATTATGCCATAGAACTGTTTATGTTTTGGTGAATCCTTTTTTTGTAAGTACATGATAATAAGATCCATGAAAATCATTGCATCAAGCTTTATGGAGAAGTCCATAGCTTTAAAAGAAATGATACATCGCAAGCAAAATTGTCGTGCTTATATTGTTCATGTAATTCGCACCCACATAGAAGGCAAACTTGACATTGTAAGCAAGATTTGTTGCTGAAAGAATAAAACAATGATTCGTTGCAATAAAACAATCAAGGCATATTATAAAATATGAGAAAACCAAGCCAGGTGAAACCGAAAGATCATTCTCATTGCAACATCCAAAAAGCAATGAAATAGAAGGTGAAGTGTAACTTTGGATTCTAGAATCGAATTGTCCCAACAATTGAGATTTAGTTTCTCTAAAATATGATAGTTCATGTTTGCTATGGTAGACGAAACATGCTCTCTAATATAATAATGCAAGAGTTTCTTTGTCAGGGAGAGCAATAAAATATTGCATAGAGACATTTCATGAAAAATGATGGAATTGTGGCTTTTAATGGCACTTCTTGACAAACAGTGAACCCATGTCATAGATGTTGTCGACTGCTTCTTGTTTGGATTCAATGGCTTGCATTAAGCCTCTTAACTATCTAGATGCCTGCTAATGCAATTTCCTTTAGAAGAGGGCAGAGTTCTATTTCATTTTGGAAGCAAGAGGCCTTGTTTGGATGCAGTAAATTTTTATCTTTATCTTTGTTTAAAAGACAGTGCAGTAGAAGAAATATTGCGAAATTTTCCCCGAGGGCTATAGCTATGAAGGAGAAAGAAGTGAAAACAACATCCCCTGCCATGGAAGAGGGAGGTAAATGGTAAGAAAGTAATGGTTGAAGGATGGGATGGTTACTGTGGATGGGCGAGATCTTTGCATCTCTCAAATAAAGGATACCAAGTTGTCCTTGTTGATAGCCTTGTCCGCAGGTTGTTTTCCTAGAAGCTTGGGATCGATCTCTAATAGCCATGGTCTCGATTCAGAAGAGAATAAAGAGATGGAAGAAATTCTCTAGCAAACAACTTGACCTCGTTGCAGTAGATGTTTCTAATTTTGGTTTCCTTGCAGAGGCTTTCAAGTCCTTTGAACCCGAGGCAGTCATACACTTTGGAGAACAGAGTTCTGCTCCATATTCCATGATAGACAGAGGAAGAGCAGTGTATACTTAGAATAACAATGTGATTGGAACCAAGAATGTGATTTTTTTCTATCAAGGAATTCAGCCCAGAATTCCATATGGTTAAAACTTAAACTGGGTAGCATGGGAGAATATGGAACTCCTAACATTGAAATTGAGGAAGGGTACATTACTATTACTCATAATGGCAGGACAAATACACTGCTATATCTGAAGAAAGCAAGTTCCTTTTATCATCTCAGAAAAGTGCACGATTTGCACAACAAAATTTTTACTTTAAAGGCTCGGGAACTAAGGGCTACAAACCTCAATCAAGGGGTGGTTTATGGTGTCATAACTTCAGAAACTACAGGACACAAAGAACTCATAAATAGACTGGACTACGAGTTTTTGGTAAATAGTCGAGCTAGAACTTATGGAAAGTTTTTCAAAAGCCAGATTCACAAATAAGCAACGATGCTTCATAAGGGTTGTCAAAACTATCAAATTATATTCTTTATTGCTATCTCAAATTCTTTAACAGTATGGGCGTTGACAACATCTTTACTTCACTACTTTCCATAAAGGGTTCATTGTAAGGGCCTAACAGAAAACACATTCTAGATTGTAAGGGCTATAGCTGGGCCCAATACTTATGTGGACCTATGCACTGAGAGGAAACCAAAACCAAGTTGCGGAGACCTGAAACAGAAAATCCCCAAATATATCCTCAGAAGGTCAATGTCCAGGTTAATCTCGAAATCAGGAAATTCTGTTCCTTTCAAATATGTTCATATAATCTGTTCAGAAAATGGGAAATATCATCTTTATGATGTCACAGGTCCTGTACATACTACATTAGTAGAAAAAAAGTCATGAAATAAATTTCATCAGTAATCAAACAAGTGATGTTGCCAGATTCACGTCACAAGAAACTACAAAACAAAATCATTATGTCAGCCTTCAACTTTCTTAGAATATAAAAGCTCCCATTTCATCTTATATATTTGTAATAAGAATTCCACAATATAATATATAAATCGCATCTTCCAAAATGCAAACCATAACCTATACTCTGCATATTTAGATGTCGCTATAGATAAATTATAAACCTGTAATTCTCAATATCATTTAGAGCTCTGTTCCATAAATCTGGCATTTTCTTTGTAGAAATAGCTTCAAACTCTTGAGCTGCCAAGAACTTCAAAATGTTGTTGAGAATCAAGATGTCAATTACTTGCTTAGTTAACTCTTTGAAAGATGTATTTGACTATTCTCTAAATAGTTTGAAATCATCTATCCTGAGACATTACGATTTGACACTTACATCTGGACAAAGAATGGCTACTGCAACATCAGTGGATTGTTAATTTTAATCAACATTAGAACCACAGTTGGCAACAACGAGTTTCCTTTTAATGTCGCGTTCCTCCAACACAATTGTAACATCTCTAAATTTTGAATTAGTGCTTCAAGTTATTTAACAGCAAACACCTGGTAATCGAGATCTTTGGTGTATCTTTGTCGGTACAGATTGTTAGTGCTAGCGGCTTATTCTTGTCAACTAACCTTAGCTAAAAATATAAAGGTTGGAATACATGACATTGCTAGAAATTTAAAACATTGGAGTACCTGACTTTAATACTCCATGTAAACCAGAGGTTCTAAAGACACAGTTACATATTCAAGCTAGTGGGCTCGCTGATGGTGGAAATCAACCTGTTTCTTTGGACTATGTTGAAATGCAGAGGATGTAGAACATGAGAGGACACTAATCAAGCCAGGAATCATATCAAATTTAAACATTAGAATGTAACTAGGAAACAAAAGAAAAAGAATAGGCTGCCTTAAGTGTCTTTGCTCTTTGGCAGAGACACTTAAAGATCTCCTGTGTCTTTGCTGTCATGGAAGAGGCCCTTAAAGGTCCCTTACAAAATTATTTTAGGAATAATTTTAGAGAGGTTTATCGGCAAGTTAAAGACGACTACTTACATCCAGAATATATTTCTCTACACCCAAACGAGGGATCCTTCGTTACCAATGAATGCAAGAAAGTGGTAAGCAGAAATCATCTTCAAATTCAAGACAAACGGATTCACTATAAATATAAATTGAAAACCAAATCATATTGCAGAGAACTGTATTTTAATTTGAATTGCTATTGTATCAGTGCTTATAGATTTTTTTTATTTTTTTTTGTGGAAGTCAACTGTCTTTGTTTGTTTGCAGATGAAATGCTCAAGTGCACCTCCATAGATCAATTAAAAGCCCAAGAGTAAGAGATGACCTTTACAGTGAATAACTAAATTTTTGTTGATTTGCCAGCATTCCGTCTAATTATCGCTGTTTCAGTGAATGCATCTATTCATGGACCAAATCCAAGCTAAGAATCTCGCATTCCATTTTAATGTTGTAGTGAGAAATATAATAGTGCGATGAAAATCAGATTGATCATTCTGAACTAAATAATAGTTGCTGACTAATACATTTTTTTTTAATTGATCCTCCAGTGATTACTTCCTGTGCATGTGTTTTTGCTCGAATTTTAGCCCGATGCAAATACTTCGTGTGGAGATTGGGAAACCATTTCAAGTAGTCGCTCAATTTTACTACTTGGTCCCTGAAATTAATGAGATCCAGGTAATTCGCCTTAATTCGCTTGTACTTCCGTTATGAAGTTTACCTGGCCCAAGTTATGAATATGCCTGTGTTCTTCAGGTCTCAAATCCTCAATATAACATCGCTAGGTGGTTTCCCCTAAAAGATGAATATAGCATGCCCTAATGCTGCTAAATTGCAAGTAGAATGTCATCCATTTTGCATTCAGAACCAAACGAAGAAAGGGAATTTAATATGTGGAATTACCCGAAAGTGGAAGAGAAATTCTCCTCGCCAGACCTGCCAACCGGAGGCGCAGTATTCCGGACGCCATTGTTGTTCTTTCTTGCAATAAAATAGGCGTACAAATAAGCCTAAATCTCAGCTAAACAGGCAATTTCTCCAACGAGATATCAGGCACTGATACTATAGACTGAGCAGCCCTTTGAGTGGATGGACATTGTGTTTGCTGAGAGCCCGCAGCTAAATTTGTGTTTTGTCCTCCGTTGTGCCCACAGAAGCGAACTCTTTTAGTGGGAAAATTCTGGTTATTGGGACATCAAGCTTCTTCATCTAGGAGCTCGGTCCAGATTTTTTTTTTTATTTCTATAATATTATTTATTCTGTCAGGAATTTTACAGGCGCATTTAAGTTGAAGCAAAACACTAGCTCTGTCATATCCCTAGGCACTAAGCCATTGGACTGCTGTTGAAACATTTTGACATTCTAATTTTCTGGATTTTCAACTATTTAATAAGAAATTTGATTATGGAATAGCTATTTAGTGGGCTTTGGGTCCAGATTTTGAACCCAAGCTCTGATACCATGTGTGAGGGCTTGATTCCTATTATTAGAGCCTCAATCTATTATACACTAACAGATCTATTTTCCTGCTGATTTAAAAGTAATAAAATGAGCTTACTAACCTTCTTACATAGCTTTAAACATTTAACATCTTATCATTTTATCATAAGCAACATAAATTAAGGTGAGCATTCCATTGATATCAACTTAACAAGAGTAGTCCATGGAAAAATACCTGTTCCGGCGGTTGATGATGATACCTTTGTCTTATAGCTCCAGCGGAATGCTCCTTCTGGCCGACCCAACCGGATTTACCTCCCAGCCAACTAGGAAATAAATTCCTAGCCCAGGAAACCTCCACAGGTTCCCCAGCCCTCCGTGCCCAAGTCCAACCAGATATAGTGTGTCCTCAAGAAGAATGTGCAAAACTAGATAATGATACTTTCCTCCTCTCAAACCCAAGAAACCTCCACAGGTTTCCAAGGTCTCCCAAAAATCATAACAAGGCCAAACAATCACAACCAACCCCCACAATCCTAAGCAAGACTCCAACTCCCCCCTTTTCTTCCTTCCCCCTTCCCTTTTTATACCCTCTTTCCTCAACCACCTCTCATTAATGTCATTAACTCTCACCCATCCTTGGTTGACTTCTCTTCTAAGCTAGGAGTACATTTGGAATTGTGACATGAATATAAAATTGAGAATTTAATGGGAAAGGATCATGTCTTCTCCCAAGTAAATCTGAAAAGTACATTTGGGAATGTGAAGTGTAATTACACGGAGAGGACCATGTCTTCTCCTTAGTAAATGTGAGGGTACATTGGGGAATGTGAAATGAATAAATATATATTGTTGATAAGATGGAGAGGACTATGTCTTCTCCCAAGTAAATGTGAGGGTACATTGGGGAATGTGAAATGAATAAATATATATTGATGATAAGATGGAGAGGACTATGTCTTCTCCCAAGTAAATGTGAGGGTACATTGGGGTATGTGAAATGAATAAATATATTTTGAATTAATGGAAGGAGACCATATCCTACATAATATTCAAATTTGAGAAGGTAAGTGGGGAATTTGAATAATGGAAATCATAAATTTATTTTATGACCAATATTTCTCAATATTTTCAGATAATGTAAATATTAACACAATTTGTATGATAAGATTTAAGTGGGGCATTACAGCTACAACCTTCTCTTTTCTTCCAGGGACAACGTTTCATAAATTTTTAGACTGGATCCATCAATAACATTAATAAAACATCAAATATTTCTACATCAACCAATCTCCTTTGCGCCAACCAAAAACTGAATCAAACAATCACTTCTCTGAATGCTGTAACCAGAATATAGTAACAATAAACATAAACCAATCCTAAACCCAGAACACTGCAACAATAAACAGAACTAGCTAAAACATATTTTATGAGACGTGTGCTACTTCAATATGAAGAACCTGCATGCATACACTGCTATATTAAGGCAAACCTGTGTATGCGTTGTTTTGAATTACCGAAACAACGCGTATATGAACCTTTTCTATACTGAACTTGCATACAGATCTGTAAAAGATAATTTACCCTTTTCAACTATTCATACATTAGTTATACCCAGATCATTAGATTTACCGATCAATACATGCGCCAAATATAAAAGATTAAAATCACACAAAGATACTTCTCTTCAAGCTTTAAGATCTTGAACCATCAATAGAACTTATCCTTCTTCTAGTGCTCATGTTCCTCCTTGATTCAGATCCAGCTATGCACCATAACCCAATCACCAATATTCTAGATCTTGCTCTTCATTAGATATTCAATACTTTAGTGCCTTTGCCTAATGATCTCCTTCTCATTTTATAGTCTTAGGCCTTACTCAATACCATGGTCCAAAACCACTTAGAATCAATACTTGGGTCCAAATACCTGGGTTGAACACTTCGGACAAGATACCGTGGACCAATACCATAGGTCCAAGCACCAAGGACCAAAACCAAGTTTTCAAAACTGTACGCACTTTTCTTTGTATGAAAGTGTGTGTATATGCATACATGCCTTTTGGTCTGTGAATTCGTGTGTATACGTTGCTTGGTCAAAGGGAACCTGCGTATACCTCCTTTTCCTTTATTCTGTGAGTCTGTGAGCCTGAACAGTCATTTGAGTGAGTTTCCAACTGAGTTGCCATCAAGGAAAACACCTGTGCCATAGTGCCAAACATGTGTCATAATGCCAACAATGTGTGATAGTCATGCACATGTATCGAGAACAATGGATTACACATTTTCCCTTAACTACCAACACTGTATATTAAAAATTATGTATTTTATAGAATTTTCAATTAGAAATATGTGGTGGTGAAGAAAAAATTAATACTATTCAGAGAACCATAGTAGGAAAGGGAGAATTTTTCTACCCTATACAGGGTTTTCAAAAAAATAAAAATAAGAGTGAGATTATTAAGAGAAGTACTCCACAGAAAGAAATCACACTTGATAAAATAGGATACTATTTAAATTATGTATAACTCTTTTAGTCTAGCTAGTAACAAGTAGTCAAGAATAAGGAAATGTACCCTTAAGGGTTTGTTTCTATGGTAATGTTTGACTACCCCAAAGGGTCTTGGGTCTTAGTCTAGATATCATATACAATATACATAATTGAAAATAGATAATACATGACAGGTGGTGATGTTCAAATTATAATTCATTTCTCATATGAGTAACATCAACAATTTAACATCCATATAACTAAAAAGATAGGGTCATTATGATGTAAGAAGAATCGTGAAATATGCATGGAGCACTGAATTGGAGGAATAAAAGAGTAGGGATTAAATGTCAGAAGGAGACCTTGTTGGTTAAAAATTTGTCAAACCCGGTTCACATCATACCTACAATCATCAAGCCAGACAGAGTGATAAGTGTCAAAATTATCTAGAATATAATTGTAGAGTACCTCTTACTTGAAGAAGATACTCGAATTACTCAAAGAGGAGTCTCATTGGTACCAAACACTAGTGTCACAACCTCACTGTTACCACAACATTGTAGGTGGTTCAGCGATAGTAAATAAAAAATAAAAGAAAAAACCTAACTGTTACTGAAACTCACATGTACAAAGCATATACCAAAATGGTTGTCCCAAAAACTTACCATGCATCATGTAAAGAAGATCCAAGAATTTAGAAGCACTCATGACCACCATAGGGCTCTGTTAAAAGAAAATCCAGTAGCCAAAATGGTACTAAGTGTTCTTTGCAGTAGCCTCCAAGCATGTCATATCCTTACTAGCCATGAAAACCCTCATAACCATAGTAGTGGCGTGTTGTAAAATCAAAATGGTCATATAGAACATATGGAGTATACTATCAAACCAAGTTAGGGTTTTGGTAGTCAATAAAAAGGATATAACTATTTTTTGCATGGAACAATGTTAATCGCCACTGTCGGATGAGAACCAAAATGACAAGGCACATGAATACCACATGATAATGGGTGAAGTCCCTTATGAGAGGATGACAAGTCATGCCTACATTGAAATATCATAGAAAATTGTAATACATTGCACAAATGTTTTATGTATTAAAATAGGAGGGTAAATTAACAACCATTGCTCTATTCCAAATATACATTAGACATGGATATAAATATTTCACATGGGAATGCATTAGTTTGTATATAGGTTAAATACCTTGATAAGAGCTCCAACCATAAATTATAATGAATAGGGTGCAAATAAATAGATGAAATACATATCCCTGAACTAGTTTAATTCCTAAAGTATAGGAATTGGAATTAATAATTTTAATGTTAACTAGGGGTACCCATTACAAGTTTTGAGTATTTTGATTTCACTATTGTTATAATCAATGGTACCAACTATTATCATGAAATTTACCTTTATTTACATAGTAGAAAAAAATGGAGGATTGTAGTTTGTGACATATGGTATCAGAGAAAATTTTCAAAACTCGGCTTGAAGGAAATCATCACACAAATATGTAGTTATGTGAAAAATTTAAAAGATGATTCAAATATTGAAATGCTAATACTAGTTTGTGTTGACCATAAGGTTCTCAAGTGAAATAGGTTGCAGAATGGTCGACGGTCCTATTCCACCTATAAAAGTAGAGGGAATATATGTAAAGTTGGGAGAACGAAAAACCCCACCAACAACACAGTTTATGGATGTTATCAGAGGTCTACGGTAGGGGTTAGCCCATCTCATAACTAATAATAAACACATGCTAAAATTAAGTGAAGAGAAGGAAAGGATGATCAGGGAATTAACTTAAAAGTATAGCCATAAAATAATAGATACAAAAGAATTGTAAAGAAAGAATGGGGAGACAAAATATCAAAAGTCTAGAAGTGGATATGATTAAGATAAAACCTACCTAGGAATATAGAAAAAGAAGAAAAATTTGGAGCTACAAGGGGAGTTCAGAAAAATATTACCCCCTACCTTTGACGGTGAAAAGGAGGAGGATGAAAAAGCATGGATCCTTAACATGAAAAAGTATTTCCAATTTTATGAACATGTGAGCAATCTCAAGGCCATATTTTCCATTTATTAGCTGCAATGAAAAACTTATCTCTGGCAGGAAGAGGTCAAAACGGTACATATTTTGGAAGAAAAGACAATTTCCTAGTAGGCGTTCGAGAAATAGTTTAAGTCCTGATATCTGAATGAATGATATTATGAAGATCAGGCAAAGGTGTTCCATGACGTAAGACTAGGGTAGCTAACTATGGATGAGTTTGTCACAAAATTTACAAATTTGTTGCGGTATGTGGCTTATATTAAAGAAGAGAAAGCCAAGGTACAACAATTTTTTAACTACCTACTAGCGCCTTATGAGGAAAGGATTGACTTTGACAAACTTAAAACAATGGATGAAGAAGTAATAAAAGCAAGACTATGTTATCATTAGTTTAAGAATAGGGGAGAGGGTTCAAAGAATTGGAAAAGTAAGGGAAAAAGAAAATTTTCAATAGGGTCGAAAAGATAGAAACCTTCTTATCTTAAAAATATTTGAAGGGATCACAAGTGAAAGAAATTTAGTAAGGGAAATTCAACCTAGCCAACACAGTCCAAAATAGGGTCCAAACCCATGGATTTGAGCAATAAAAAGCCAAGTAGGGTCAAAGGGAGAGAGCTCCTGAAGCGTTGGGGGTGCGATGAACCCCAGATATCTTCAAAACATTTTGGATGTCCTCAAGGCAACAACTATGGATGATATTGCTAGAAATATTTCGAGAATAAGTGTAACACTAGAGGAAATAAAGTTGAAACACCAATCCACTTTGATAGAGATATAAGGTTCCATTTAAAACCAATTTATTTATGTCTTAATTGATCCAGGCGCAATTTTAAGTGGCAATAGTCCTCAAACTATGGGAAAATGTAAAATAAAAATTGAAAAATTCAACACTACATGGTTAACAGAGATAGAAACCGATTGAAAGAGGAGAGTAACTATTTAAGGGAAATGTTGTTCAGTTAATTTAAAAGTATGTTTCATATAAGTAAGCTTTAATATACTCCCTTTAGGACCCTATGATGTATTAATATGTATGTATTGGTTGGGAAAGCATGGAGTTGTTATAAATTGTTTAGAGAAAACTATAAGTTGTGTATGTCAAGGGGGACAAACTTAGCTAATCAAAGACATACTGAAATCAGTATCAATTAGACATATTTAAGCTATATAAATAAAAAAGAGGGCAATAAAATGATGTTAGTTATTTGTGATACATGGTGAATCCAATGAACAATAAACAAAACATAAATAATTAGAGAACCTACAAGTCATTAGAGAATTTTTGGATGTTTTCCTAGATGAGGTTATTCGTTTACCTTACTGCAGAGATATAGATTTATCCGTTGATCTGGTACAAGGTGCAACTCCAATATCTAGAGCCCCATATAGAATGAGTATACCTGATCTATTCGATTTGATGATGTAGATACAAGAACTACTACATAATGGTTATATTAGAACCAATATCTCACTATGGGGGGATCCTCTATTATTTTCAAGCTAAAATATGGAACATTTAGAATGTGCATCGATTGGTGGCTTTCAAACAAGTTAACCATTAAAAATAAAATACATGCTGCCCCATATTGATGATTTGTTTGATCAAGTAAGGGGGCCAACCATATTCTCAATAATTGGTTTGAGAACCAGATATCAATAGTTGAGAATAAAGGATGAAGAAATTCATAAAACAACTTTCCGAACTAGATAAGGTCACTAAGAATTTGTAGTGTTTTTATTTGGCCTTACTAATGCACCAACAACATTTATGTGTTTAATGAATAATGTGCTTAGTAAATACCTAGATAAATTTGTACTAGTATTTATAGATGATATTTTGGTGTATTCCAAAAGTGAAGAAAAGCATAACGAACATCTGAAATTAGTGATGCACACCCTAAGAGGGCATAATATGTATTCTAAATTTAGAAAACGTGATTTATACAAAAGGATAGAATGCAATATTTGGGGCATGCTATTTCAAAGGAAGGTCTGTTTATTGATCTTGAAGGGTTAGGGCCATTTTAAATTGGCCCATATCTAAGGATGCATCAGTGGTTTGCTCATTTATGGGAATCACAGGGTATTACTGAAGGTTCATAGAAGGTTTTGCTAAACCGGCCTTTCTTATAACATCCTTACAAAATAAATGAATATAGTTTGAGTTGACAACCAAATACCAACAAATATTTGACAAATTGAAACTCTTGCTTAAAATGGCCTCTATTTTAAAAATTACAGACCCAAATAAAGAATATATTGTTTGCATTGATGCTTGTTTGTAAGGTTTAGGGGGAAATTGATGCAATAAAATTTATTAGTAGCTTATGACTCTAGGACATTGAAAACACATGAAAATAATTGTGCAGTATATGATTTAGAACTAGTTGTTGTAATACATGCTCTAAAGATGTGGATACATAATTTACCTGTTAGGGAAGAAATTCACCTGGTAACATATCATATTAGCTTGAAATATTTTTTCATCCAACCTGATCTTAATGCTAGACAAGCTAGGTGGATGGATTTTCTTAGTGAATTTGAATTTGAAATTAAACACGTAAAAGGAAAATAAAATAAAATAACATATGTCTTAAGAAGACATGCACATGCTCTAATCTGAGTATATGTTAACAGTATTAGTATAGATTTCATAGAGTAGATTAAAAATTAAATACATGAATATTAAAAATACCTGGAAATTCAACAAGAATTGCAACAAACATAAATTCTAGGTTATGATGAGAACTAGAAAATATTGTTAATCTACATAAATAGATTGCATGTACCCAATGTGAGTTCTCTGAAAGAGGTGATACTAAATGAATATCATAATAAACCATAGGGAGGAACTCCCAGATGTCAAAATATGACAGTGACATCAAGAAAATATTTTTCTTGGGCCAGGCATGAAAAAGGATGTAACAGAATACATGTTAAAATTCCTAGAATGTCATCATATGAAGGTGGAACATCAACACCCTGTTGGATTATTAAATCCAATGTCCATTCCGAAATTGAAATGGGAAGTGATTTCATTCGATTTTATTACACGTTTCAAAAAACAAGATGACAACATGATTCAATTATGGTGTTGGTAGATACCTTAAGTAAAGTAGCACACTTTATACCTATACAGTCTACCTATGGAACAAATCAGACTGCTAACATTTTCATGAAAGATATTTTCAGACTACACGGAGTGAAAAAATGATAGTTTTCGATAGGGATGCTAAATTCACTTCCAAATTTTGGAAAGATTTATTTGGAGGAATAGCAATGAAACAAAACTTTAGTACTTTATATCACCCCCAAAATAATGGGTAGATGAAGAGAACCAATTATATTTTTGAGGACATGCTAAGAATGTACATGATAGAAAAAGGTACCAAATGGGAAGATTTTCTGCACTTAGCATAATTTTCCTACAACAAGAGTTACCAAACTTCAATAAAAATGACTCCATTCGAAGCCCTGTATGGCAGAAAATTCCATACACCTCTTAGCTAGAGTTAACCAGAAGACATACTAATATTAGGCCTAGATGCTTTACAACAAATGGAACAAGTGGTGCCAAAATTTTGACAGGACATAAAAGTTGCATAAGATAGAAATAAAAGTTATACAGATAAAATGAGAAATGATAAGGAATTAGAGGTTGGAGACCATGTATATTTAAGAGTGAAACCAAGGAAAAGTACCTTAAGAACCAGAATTGATTTTGTGGGTCTTTTGAGATTTTTGACAAAATTGGGCTAGTAGCATATCAGTTGGCATTTCCCAGCCGCATTAAAGTGCACAATGTTTTTCATGTATCTTTGTTTAAAAAATATGTCCATGATAATTTTCACATAGTTGATTGGAATTTGATAAAGGTGGAACTAGAAGGAGACTTCCTAGAAGAGCTACTTTGCATACTAGATCGGAAAGAGATCTTGCTCCAGAATCAGTTCATTGCTCAGGTTAATGTGCGATGGAAGCACTTTAAGCCTCATGAGGCTAATTGGGAGCTAGAGGATAAAATGTCATAGGATTATCCAACAATGTTCAAAAGGAGAGGAGATGTAATAC